>JPKZ01001964.1:400920-435773 GCA_000803305.1 Toxocara canis | reverse complement strand
GGGAGGGATGCGGACAGGCAGTCTTTAAGAAGTTTTGATGGGTGCAAAGAAGCGCAAAAACTTTTACGTAGGACGATTTTGCAGCACACTATTTAAAACTGCATATTTCATGCTTGAAAATTTGTTTTAGTGCTGAATTGCGCTTCCAAACGACCAGTAAATTAGCCGAAGGTCACAGCATCGATTGGCAAGCTTGCAAATTTACGCAGCGAGGTATGGCACTGCCCGATAGGAAATGATATGCGGTACTGAGCGCAGAAGTTTTCAACAACATAGTCTCTGCATATTTCCATTCGATACAATACGATTACACAACAGCTTGTTGAAGTGAATAAACCATCTAGTTGTGTCACTGTTTACACCGTTTATGCGAGTCTGTTTCGGCACACGATTTTTGCGAAATGTCACTAAGAATCTTACATATCATATTATCGCAAGCTAGATCATAAGGTAGATCAATCCTTTCTCTTTACATTCCTCAAAACAGCGCGCGACTGGCTTGATGTAGAAGTTGCTGGAGGGAGGGAGCTCGATAGCAGCATACGAGGATGAAGCTTGAGTAGAGACAATGAACTCAGGATCAAACACCGCAGCTCATTACATAATGGAATTATAACGGCTTCAGCAGTCAGATGAAATCAACTTTTGCATGTAATTGCAATAATGGCTCATTATTAAGAGATCTCTTGCGAAATAAGTGGCACACTTTATCGGTTTCTTCTTTTTGCTTTTTTTAAAATATTTATGCAGCCAATCGGCCTGCCCTATGTACTCGTATCAACTTTTTTAATGCATATCGGCTTTGAGAAAAAATGAAAAAAGATATGTTCCGGTGGAAAATGCTCGGCTTGGCACTTTATTAGGTCATTCGTGCGAATCATGTTATAAGCGTGCACCTTGTTCCAGGCAACTTAGGTTTGCCAAATACTGCCAACAGTTTTGCAAGTGGAATTCTGGTAGATTCATCCATTCTGGATGAATAACGAGCAAAGGAAATATTTTTGTTTTCATGCGAACTGAACCTCCTTACCCTATTTCGCCAAGAATATCTTTCTGATGCCCAAATTGGAGTTGAGACATCCGGCCAAGAGAATGGACAAAAAGCGAAAAAGTTTTGATGCTGCAAATAAACTGCCTGAACCCGGCTAACAGCGCTCGACATATGAAGTGTTTCGGTTCTCTATCGAGTAGGTGGTGGCGGTTACTGCATTGCTTTTGAAGCGTTCTAGCCGCATTCGCACGCTTTCCAGTGCTGAGGATTGTCGCCTTCCAATCGCTCCGTTGAGGTAACGAAGCAGCGGTAAAGACCGGACATGTGTAGCAATGTAGCCGCCATTTCGAACAGCGGTGCATTTTCGTTGTTTGCCAATCACTGTGACGAAACTGTATCGCATCACGTGCTTTGCGACTGCAGATTCTGTTGCAGTTTTCTTTTTCTTAAATGGCATTTTGCCAAACGCACAACTAGAACACTTAACTTACTGCAAGATGAGCGCATTGAAGTCTTCTTGCAAATTAGATTTCATTCCATTTATATAGTAAGCTGTACCTCCTCAGCGGAGAACTCGCTATCATGTGCAGCCTTCGGCAAGCCGATGGAATCCGCTGTTTAGGCTTTTGCTTGAATGCAAAAAAAAACAGTCGTTTCAGCGGAGGAAATTCGAAAGCGGATCGCAGACTGCATTTTACAAGCTTAAACTCGGTTTCCAAAGCAGCATTTTTCTTCTGGAGCGGTATCAGCGTTAGTGCTTTATCAAGATGATTGGCTTGCTTGCAAGCTAAATCAGCGTTAAAATAACGGTATTCTCATACGTGGCGACGTGCCTCAATTCGCGGACGTTCGAAACGTTATGTTTTTGCTAATCAAAGAGACATGGCGCGCCTCACACTATACAGATCTTACATTAGTTTTATTGTTGAGCCAGTATTAAGGGATTCGGTTGTTACAGTAAGCGATTCTGTAAAGAGAATTGAGCAGCAATGGTCCTTAAAACGTAATTACTTCCCAGTGACACTCCAAGCTCACTCCGTAATGCAGCCTTTAAGTTTGCGATTATCAGCCTTCCTCTATGAATCAGCGTCGTCCGGTTCAGTGGAGCTACTATCAAAAAAAGTTTTGTCCATCTCATTAAGCTAATGCGTGGCATACTAACATTAATCCATCAAGTTTGCTGTGTTTCGACACTTTTACTGCGCTCTGCATTGACTCCACGTGATTGTTGAGAGTCGTTCCCGTGAGGAGAAATGTTCGCATTGCGCTGTGCCGAAATTCGCGACAAGCGAACTCTTTTATATGACCTCAAGTTTATTTAGTGTACACAACTCAAAGGCTGTACGTGATGGGAACTTTCTTATGACGAATCATGCTAGCGCCCTGGATTCGCTCACAGTTGAACTGTTTGACAACGTCATCTGGGATATTGGTCCACACGATAGCCAGGCCACGTTGAACGCATCGCCATCAGCACGTTCTCCTTCGAGTTGAGCACACTGCAAGGCGAATAAAACATGCAGGCATCTCATATCGATCGTCTCGATCGTTCATCCAATGGGGCGATCACAAGCATTTGTGATCTTTATGTGTCAAGGTGCGTTTGTCGTCGTAGCGAACGCTAAAGGCGATCTTCTCAGCTGAGAGTGTTGATGTCATTTTGAAGAACCGAGTGAGCCATTACGACTACCGTCGACAACAACCTTGAACAACTAATGGTCGATTTATTTGATTGTTTAGTCAGTTACTCACTTCAAACACAATTTTTTTTCTCGTTATTTTTACTTCAAATCGTTTGCTTCTGTTGTCGTCTCATACTTGCTTTCTCACAGTTGATTACGCTGAGTAACAGACTAAGCAGATCAAACAATGAGCGCGTTGTGTTCCGCGTCGATTACCGTGTGTCATGGGACCTCTGACGCTGGATGGAAGATAGTGAACTGTTGGTGTCTGGCTGCGGACAATCTTCATTACGACGATACGTCTTCTCAGTGATCGCATTCGTCCACAGTTACCACTGTGGACATTTCGGGTTTGAACACTCTATATCCAACACCAATGTTTTCATTTTTTTCCCCTCTAACGGTTGCTCGCACTGATTTGACCGCCTCACTTTTAGAACGATTTCCCACCACAGTTACTGCAACCTCATGGACTGTGCTTTGTAATGTGAATGATTCGTCTGCTACAATGTTGTTTTGTATGCTAGTCTTACGGATTGCATTCATTACGCATCAAAGACGTCATTCAGTTGCACTTTGCTTTGCGTCAACAGCATTGCCTTCTTCATCGATTCGCCTCTTATCAACGAGCATCCAATTTTGACGTCCTGGCAAATATTTCAATGAGCATTACGTGCCTAATAAGAGCCCAAATGAAAGGCAAATCTACCGGACTTATGATGATCAGAAATCTCTAATGCGCAAAAGCTGTGAAAACAAAAGGCAGCAGCGCAGTTGTCCTACGAGCGGCCCTTTCGAGAAGCGCTCAACAGCCAACGTAGGCATGCGCGTCCTAAGCGAATCTCTTCAAATGGATTCGTTATTTCTTGAGATTTTTTACTTAGTGGAAACTAATCTCACTCTTTTGTCGAAGTTTGCCTTCTGTACAAGTTCGCGCTGCTAGACTCGCATTTACCTCGTTAGAAATTGCTTTTAATTTCTCAATGTGTTTCGCATGCGGTAGAACCCAGCATAGTTACCCGATCCTACTCCTCATTGATCGCCGTGCTTGCCATTTTCAATTTAAGAGATAGACAGCAACTGATTGGCATTTGCCTTAATTACGCCAGACTTCTACGTGCACAAAGGCTGTTATGTCAGCGTGAGAGATCAACCATAATGAAATGTTACAAAAACGAGTCCGTCGCGCGACGTGTTTGAGAAAAACGCATCATCGAAAATTTAGAAAAAAAATGAAGTCGAGTCGCACTACATAACGCTGCGATGATCAGATTGTCAGTCAGATTTTTGTTTTAAAGAGGTAATCAATCCACTGCACCTTGCCACTATAACTTGTGCTAGCATACATTACCCTTTCTCCGTATACTTTTGGCGGACACTTGCAGTCGCCAAAAGTGTATCGGAAAACCGAATGCTACTGCTTATGATGGAAAAGACGGCGATGAAAGCATGCAGATTATAACAGAAAATACAAAAATATTATTGAAAACTGAAGCAGTACCCCGAGAAGAGAATATTTCACCCAAATCTCTTGTAAGAGATATTACACAGCAGAAATCGCGTTTCTCAATCGCCTATTCATACAGCTTCGTTTGGTGGTCTCGCACAGAAATAACATGCTTAAGCTGTTTTCCTACATTAAGCCCATCTCGTCACATGCATTCTGTCCATTCGTATGGCAACTTGAAATCTCTTTGATATAATCGTGCTGTTGCTGCCTTCATTGTTTGGATATTTTCGAATGACTTTCACCTCACTGTTCTGCAATCTTTGCTCGCTTCATCTCAAAATTTTGGCAAGTGGCTCACTAATAAACGAAGACATATGAAACGCCTAGACGACCGTTGACCGACTGCTTGAGTATGACGGCTTTTTCGCTTCACATTTCTCCTGTTATTTGATACCAAATGAAATCTCTCTCTTGTTTTATCCGTCTAGCTATTTTGGCATAAACGTACCCAGCAGTGTCTTTCGATTACGATCATAGCAGCTGACAACTTCGCAGATCAATTATTTTCAACCGGCGTGCTCTTCAAACATATTTACCCGAGACTTTTATGTTCATATGTGCAATATCTGTACTAGCACTTATCCTTCTCCACTCAGCAAAGACAACTTCTTTAAGCGCCGTGAGGAAAAAATATCAAAAGCATTATTCATAAACCTCTATACACCATAACCACACATGTATTCGTTCATGTTAGCAGCCACAACCACGAGTCATTGTGAAATTGGGCATTCCTCCATTGTTACTAGTGCAAGCACCTTTTTTATTTGCGAGTGCCCTCTTTTTCGATGTAGTCATCTGCGCAAAATGTGTGAAAATTAGAAATATAGGTTGTATATGCCAATAAATTATTTTGATCACAAGCTGTCGATTATGCGAGGTTTTTCACGTTTTGTAAGCTTAGTTTATTATTTTTCAGTCTAAAGACTTTTTTGTGAGGCGTGAGACTAATAACTTACGATCAGATTGGTTGCTGTTTCATATAACTACGACGAGCGGTCAAATTTTGTTTCCACGTACATTACCAAATAGTGTGGTTGATATGTTTTACTCTTTGCTATTGTTTTTTAAATTTATCAAACTTCACTCTAAGTATTGCCTAAGCCTGTTTATAAAATACTATAGTTGATTAGGGGCCACCCCATTTACTTCTTTTTCACTTCTTTATCTTTGACACTTCAAAAGCAACGTGGAACGGATAGCACGCAGAAAAATCGTTAGCACTATCAGAAATTTAAAACTTTACTGAATTCCGGGAACCTCTATTCTCTAAGATTTCATTACTCTGATTTTTCTTGGTAATTCCTTTCGGGGAAATGTCGAAGTCGCATTGTTAAAGTAGATAATGAATAATGGTTTCTACTTTTATTTTATAGTTCTGGCAAGGTGCAGCTATTGCAATCTTTGTCCGAGAATGCAATCAAAGGATGATTCTGCCATTATGGTAGCACGATGATCAATGAGTAAGGAAATATATCAGAAGGGTGATGACGATGTGTAATTTTCCCTACTGGCTAGAAATATCCAATATGTACCATAAACTTTGGAAAAGGAAATGAAGAGCGCTTAACTGCGCACGAATCGGCGGTCAAACCTGACGCTGTGGAATGGTTGCGATCACGTGAGATGTGCGGGAAATCTGAACTGCTTTCAGTGCGGAAGCATATTGTTCAGTAGTTCTGCATCATGCAAGCCTAAATTTCAGCTCAAGAAGTGGAACTTGAGAAAATAATGCTAAATTGTTTTCCATTCCCTGGACCAGAAAGTTATCAATTGTGCCCCAATTTTCTTTAGAAGCATTCCCAATGTCTTAGATCATACCTGCCGCGGTTCGTCGTGGTGGTTTCACTGGATGGTTAACTGAACTTGCCAGACAGACTGATAAAAAAAGCACAAATATACCTGCGTACAGAGATAACAACAAAGAGATACAAAGGCAGCTGTAATTTCACCGATTTCCATCACCGATGCAGCTGACAACCATGATTAGGACCGAAGGCCATTGCCTCTTCCTTTCCATGATTGTTGTGACCAATTTTGACCGCCTGGTGGTCAGCCTGCTGGCGATCCTCTGGCGAGCAGCCGGGAGCAGTGCCCTACTGCTGCGCTACTGCGCCGCCGTTAATGCTTACGAACATCTCTCGAAAATACGTCTCCTGAAAATACATTAGACCACAAACACGAAAAACCGCAAATGAGCGAAATCGGAATTTCAGAATACAAATTCGTCTAAACAAATGATCACAAATACATCTTTATCAAATTTCCATAGCGTCCATAAACTAGTATCAGTGCATAACGAAAACGCATAAAGTGAAAAACATCGAAAGGCAAAAGAAACAAAATATGATTAGTGACGAACAAAGTCATCGGTTTAAGCGATCAAACTAGGCAGCGTTTACTAGCATTTATTTTCAAAAACTGAACTGTTTAGCAAGTTTTGCACTGAACCGCTTTCAAACATGCAAAACAGAGATAACATAGGTCGAAAAAGCGTTGTCGCCACGATTCAGAGCATATGAAAATTCAGTAGTGTATCCGCTTCAAAGACCGAAGCTTTTTCGGCTACTGTGAAAGCAACTTGTTAAGTATTATAAATGAGGAATCGCTTGTTTGTTCCATGACATTGCTAGAATAATTCATTGCGAGAAAGCAGCCATGCTCCAGTCTTATGGCGCATGCTCTGAGCTGTGAGGAACCACGTGATGGTCAACCTAATTAAAGAGGTTTTACAAAGGCAGTAGTGGAACATGTCAAGGCAAATGGATTATACAGAAGCATCAGGAAAGGTCGTGAGTTCAATCTGACCGTATGGTGCGATCGCGACTCACTTGGATCAAACGTTTAGTCGCTAACGTTTCGTCCTTTGTTATGACTACGTTTCTGTGAGCAGAAATGTTCGATTACAAAACCTTGGGGGCTCTTTGCAACGACCATCGACTGATAAGCTGAACCGTTAGCAAATAAACGCCCCATCAAAGCCAGTCGCAGACCGACTTTTCGTCAGATCTGAAACACTCACGAGTAACGAAACAGTATTATACAAATCACACCACTTTGAGCAAATGATGAACCATCAGAGACAATCTTGTCATCGAAAAACGAGTGGCAATACGTGCCACGGAGCTGAGACGATATGCGCTTTGACAATCACACGCATCACATCAACCTGTCAGCTTCAGTGGCAACGCAATCATGCTGTCACCGATCCAATCCATCATACGAATCGTCACCTGAAAATCGCTTTCCTATGCTTGTCCCGACGTGTTCTACCAGACGAACGGTTGCATAAATGTGAAAATCCGTGCAACCCCTGGCACGTTCGCTATTTTAAAACTAGGCAGATGGGCACAGCAACTGGGGCAGACGCAGTCAATGCTGCAATATAATGCTACAATACACAGTCAATGCTACAATATTCCCGCTAAATCTTGCGGCTGTAGTTCTCGCGGCTGCCGCATTGAAATCACCATGCGCAAAACATATATGAATACGCACAGATATACGAACGCAAACAGACGCACATACACACACGCACGCACACACACACGCACACATGCTCACACATCCACACACATACACACACACACAAATACGCTCACACACACACGTACACACACGCGCACACGCTCACAGACAGGCACACACACACACACACACACACACCTATTTGCACACATACGCGCACACACACCTATACGCACGCACACACGCGCATGCACACACACGCACACACGCTCATATACGCATATACGCTCACACACACACATACACATACACGTTCACACACGCACACATACACGCACGCAAAAACGCTCACACGCTTAAACACGCACACACGCTCACACACAACACACACAAACACACACACACATACACGCTCACACGCTCACACATCCACACACATGCACGCACACACACATGCTCACACATGCACACGCTCACAGACAACACGCACACACACACACACACGCACACATGCTCACACATCCACACACATACACACACACGCACAGACACGCTCACACACACGCTCACGGACAGCATACAAACACGCACACACACGCGCACACGCTCACATTTACAGGCACACACACACCTACATGCACACATACGCACACACACCTATACGCACACATACACACACCTATACGCACACGCACGCACATGCACACACACGCACACACGCTCATACACGCATACACACACACACACATGCACACACACTCACACATGCACACCCTCACAGACAACACGCACACACACAAACACACACACGCGCACATGCTCACACATGCACACACACACACATGCACACGCTCACAGGCAACACGCACACACACAAACACACACACGCGCACACGCTCACACACACAGGGACACACACATATCTATATGCGCACATACACGCACACACACACAAACACAGCCAACATCGTTGCTTTCAATTACAATACTTTCTCATTTAGTTTACACAATCGGCTTCGACCTGCAAAGATGTGAAATTGGGGGGGGGGGGGGGGGGATACTAGCTCAGTGGTAGAGCTCCCGCTTCGCATGGGCCGATCCCCACGATACTACTGACAGCCAGCTAGCGGGTGGTATTTATCAACGAAGCTAAAGCAGCCAAAGGAATAGCTGTGCTCGGCGTGCGTTTTTGTCTCAGTCACATCGAGACATCGCACTGAAGGCCTGAGCGATCTTTGATTCTTTGATGGTTGAAGACCATCAGCGCACGAAAATCTTCCAGTAGAATGATATGAACTGAGGACGCATATGATGTGGTGCAGCTTCATCTCATTATACTGCTTTCGTTCACTTGTCCTCTTAAGCTTCTTGCTATGGCTGTTCGTGTGGGGTCATATGTTCTTTGAAAAAAATCTGATCAGCATAAAATTTAGTCAGCATATCTTCTTTTGAAGTTTCCTTTCTAGCGACCGCAAAACAACACCTAAAACCGTCCAGGCACGCGTTTATAAATGTATGTTATATTCCCCAATTTAAACTCATGGGCTGGGAAGACGATTGTAATGAAATTAGGCAATTTAATGCTGTTGGATAACAAGTTGTGAGACTCTCTATTCATTTCCAATCGATTGATTTGCAGAAAACTGCAGGGCTTCTAAATGGCACTCAAAGGTGAACTCGTATCGGTTCGAAAATAAATTTTAGCTGGGCGTGAGTCGTGATTTTTTGAAGTTGAGCGTTGATAATCGAAATTTATTTCAAATCAGCTCAGCATTAGCTCCTAGGTTTTTTAATTTCGTTCTAATTTCCGGTTTCTAAAGCTGCTACTGTATTGCTTAACTGAACACTTTGTAATCCATGTCGTCAAGTTACCAATTCGGCAGCAGGCTGGTTGTCACAACTGCAATTATGGTTTTGCTGAGGGCAAGTTTCGGATATCCTTGGAGACAAATAGTAACAACATATTGCTGTTTGGTGCTGGCACCATGTAGAGGATAAAGACTGTGACGGCTATATTTATATAATGATGCGTATGTTCGTAACTGAAGTAAATTACCGAACCGGTTTATTTTATGTAATACTTTGTCATCTCTCAAGCTCCCAAGCTGCTGTTTAGCTGTCATTGCCACTGGCTGCCTTCGAAAAGTTTCCTGATGCCTAACGAGTGCTCAGCTCATTCAAAACTGGCGTTTCTTTTTGATGCACCGATCCAAAGCAACCCGAAACTGTGTCGCTCACCTAAGCATTGTTATGAGCGAGATGTCGCGTTTATGGCTGTGATATATATGACGCCGCCTGGTAGGCTAAAAGAGTGGGATCCTTCATTTTGACCAAATGTTGGTAAAGTTTATCTCAGTTCTCACCAATTCTTGCGGGTCCACTCTTTCCTGATTAAATTGGGGTCATTACTTATTGCGCCCGAAACGGATACCCTCTTTGACCAAAATTTTCTGTACATACTGCGCATTCTTAAATAACGGACCAGACTCACAAACGGCGATCTTCACTGGCTCCCATTTATGTAAAATGCGTCGAAGATATCGTATCCGCCTCAAATTTCCTTGGCTTTTGTCTTCAAAAAGTTTCAAAATTTTGAATTGCTCCTAATGCTTGTTCATAAAATTTTCGGTTCATTTTCGTGCTTCTTTACCTGTTGGCTGCGATTCACTCCTCTGAGGTGCTGCAGTTAGCGGATCATCATCCGAGTCGAATGAGGGCGCGGAAGCACGAATGTATGGTTCTGAAAATGAGGTTTAAAAAACAGTACTTCATATTAAACAATTCACAACTCTTGTCATGAATTGCGCAATATGCGCCTTTACGCAGCGCCGCTAAAAACAGTGAAATAAATAGCTTAAGAGCACATAAAGAATGCTTGACTGCTTACAAAGCCTTTCTGCTTAACACGTGATGAGATGCTTGCTTTTGAGGTGCGCTGCGAACAGACGGTGATAGCGCAGCGATTAATTTAAGAAATCAGAATAATCATTTGCCAATTCCCCGAGGTTTTCTCTTTTTTTTTCCCACAAATACCAATTTCTTATCCACGAATTCGCGTTCTGGATTGTAATGTACCATGTCATTTGCAACATTCCATATAACATATCCCATACTGCAGTTCCCGCTATTGAACTCGATTGCAGTTATTCCTCTGACCTACATTTCTCGCTTTATTTTTTCCATGCAGCGGAAGTCATCCTGAGGTCCTATCAGTCGTTCTCAACCTTTATTCGCAATGCCATAAGATATGCCTGAAAGTTCGTGAGTTAAATCACTGGACAGACTGGCAGATTTACATACAAAACGTCTTTCGTCTTCTCAAACATGTCGAACCCGTAATGCGCTTTCGCTGCGATAAAAAGGTCGTAAAGCAATAGTCGAATCACGAGAAGATTGTTGGTTGCAGTTGGAATTGAGCGCATAGTTTTCTTCTTTCGGGATGTAGATCCACACTTTAATGGATTCTGACTGTTTTTTCGGACAGAAAATTAATGAAATTCACTTGAACTGAACGAAACGAACCAGAATATCTTTAATCAACAGAATATCTTTAATCAACAGAATATCTATGTTCAGTTTGGGAGTGCACGGTCAAGTGGTGGGATGTTCGACTACTGTGCAAACATTGAACGATCCGTTGGGATTCCTTATCAGCTAAAGGAATCGCCACCCACCCTCCCCACCCCTACTCTCCCGCTTATGAATTCAGTGGAAGGTGGCAGTAAATGCTGTGGAGCTGGTTTACTGGGGGACAATGGCTGCAATGAATCCGTAATGACGGCGTTTATGCACTCAGCTTGTTGCACGCAAAAGAAAAGGGTGGCGAAATCGAATAAATTCAATCAACGTCGACAATCGACCTGAATTGCCTTAGCGGGTGTCGAGTCTTGTTTGCACTAGGACTTTCCATATGGTCTGCACTGAAATCCCATCGCTCACTCGCTCTTTCCTTACAGGACCACTGATTGCGTTAATACTTTGAATGCCAATCCACAACCGCCATATTATCATTTCTGGTGGTTTTGTCATCTAAAAAAATATGTTTCGAGTACAAACATATGTGAAGCTACTGATCTTCTCATCTGGCTGACACTTTCCTCCATTTGCTTACGCGCTAAAGCGTTTTTTGGCAATTAATAAATGGTCCTGGCACGAGTACTCATTTGGGAACTTTTTTTTCACTCAAAATTCATTTGACCAAAAGGAAGTAAATTTGCATGATAGGTATGCGTAACTAGTAATTCTTACCAAGCCCGCCGAGTTGCTGAATCTATCTATTCAGAATGCTGCAAAACTTCGCCATAATAGCCTTCAAGCATTTAGATGCTGAAGTTTTTTTCTTTTTTTGAAATGCCCGAAAATCAATGTTTTCGCCATTCATGCGATAATGCAAGAAAAACATGTTCTACTTGATTTTATTTTCGCTTGTCGAATTCGGTCGAATTTGCCAGGAAGCACATCTCAAAGAATTAATCTGCTCGTATACGTGATAGTCATAACGAAATCACCGTACTCAGAAAAGATTAGATTCTCCTCTACACGTTTCTTCGGACTTGGAAGCAGCGGAACTGAACCTTTTCATCCCGACTCGCCGTCGTTTGTTAAACGATAGAGAAGGCAATATTTCGCTGTGTAATCATCGTTAGATGCGAACCCTGTCCTATGAAAACTTTTCATCCAGGCGTTTCGCAAAACAAATTGTGACTTCCAAACGATACCTTCTTTGATACGGAAATCTGCATAATTTTAGTCCGATTTGTCGTGCTGACAAAAATAGTGCTCGTGTCGTGAAAGTTTAATAATTCTTTACTTATTGTTGTTCCCGTCTTCGCAAACATTACGCTCACATATAGATAGTATGTGATTCCTGCTCGAATGATCGTAGCAGCATTTGCCGTTTTTATTTGTTCTTATCACTCGTTTTGTAACGAATTTGCTTGCCTCTGTATACAAACGTTTATAGTTAGAGTCAAAATGACGAGGTTGAAATCACTCTGCTGCAGCATGAATAATTTTTGCTTTAATGCTTGAAAAGTTCATTTCGTTCGTCTGCAACTAACCTCCCATCCCACGACCATTTTTATTTCACTGGCAGTTTTTATGTTCGCAACAAGGGAAGAAAATGCACCATTAGAGTGGCTTATCAAACTCCGAAACGAAAAGCGAGTTCCTCGACGCTTTGGTCACCAGTTCGTCCATAAGAAATGACTAACAAAACCATTTCTGGGATGTCTCGTGAAATCACTGGATCTCTCCGTCGTCGCGCGGAATGAGCGGTATTCATGAATGCGAATTCGAGGACATCACAGAAGTTGCAAAGGTTTGTTGTGGCTCTTTTGTTCACAATTTACAAGAGAACGTTACATCCTAAATTCGATTAGAATAACTATTTAAGTTTCTCATGTTTCAGTTAGAGTTGAAGCCCAATTCATTATTCCACTCCATTACGTATCAAAACCAAAGCTGATTCATCATAAAGGCTAAAATATAAAATCGTTTTTTTGGGGCAGATCATAGTGCAGCAGTGGTATTTCGAAAGTAACGAGAAGGGAATTGAGAATTAGATGAAATCCGACGAGAATTTCAAGCAGTGTCGTTGAATGGATAGCGCGTGAAATAAATGCACCAAAAATATGCTATGTGGGAAAAGTAGATCATAAACCGAATGTAACGCCGGGTACTCGATGGCCACTCCGTGCCAAAAGATGGGAAAATTGTATAAGGAATGTCGGAAATTTTTGAAGAAATAGACTCATTCGACCCAGATTTTCCTTTTTGCTTAAACACACCTTCATTTTCTCTTCGTAGCGTATAGCATTAAAATCTTGTTATTCTATGATCCTCATTTGAAGCGAGTAACAAAAGTTAGATTCTACTGAATTGGAGACAGCGAAAGCTTGTGCTAGTTTCGCGCACTCATCAGTTCCTGGTCCTCCTCGGAACGAACGCAAAGCAATTTCACAGTTTAAGAGTAGTTGAGGATAAGAACATTATATGAGGATCAAGCAGAATTTCTACTAACTATGGACAAAATACAAGCAAGCATAGACGGTAATCATGCGCAATCAGCAGACGGTGCCGTTCGATCAAGCGCCACGACATTTGCAGATTGCATCTTTTATACCATTCGGACTGGGCTCTGCTATCTGCAACAGCATCATTATCGCTGCCATTTTGTCGCAAAAAACTATTCGACGAAGGCGAGAATTTCAAATAATAAATGCATTAGCAATTGCTGACTTCGTTGAAGGTAATTTAATGAAAGCATTTTTGAGGAAAATTCCCCACCTTTTGCTTCTTAGTTTCATTTTCGGTGCGTGTTTGTGCATATGAATTTGTGCTGCTGTTTGCTCAGTAATTTTTCAGTCATAAAAAGGAAATTTAGCGTATTTAATGCGGTTTATGGACATTGATTTTCAACTAGTGCTAACAGCTTACGACGATTGTTTGTTCTTAAAAGAGTTCAGGTGTAAGGAAATTAACTGGCACTGAAGAGAAACCGGAAGGGCTATCGCCTTCAACGTCGTAAATTAGGTAATGATTTAAACATAGTTCCATGTGAATTTTTCGCTGAGACCGCGCTGAGAAACATCGAATTTCTGGAAAAAAAACGAGCACGAGACTTCCAATACCTGAGTGTCAACAACAAAAGCAACACTGATCTTTTTTGATCGCATCTCGGGGATAGCTGTTTGTGCAAAGTTTCGCGTTCTTCAGTTGACTTTGGAGCATCTTGGAGCAAAGTTGAATGTTAAACTATAATTGCGAAAAGCGCATATTGTGCCAGACCCTTCATGCGTTTTCCAGTTTGACGGACGTTGCTCAATGCTCAGAAATTCAGTTGGTAACAGTATTCCGTATAAAGTACAAAACATTATTAATATGTGACGCAAAAGCAAACTCGCCTCAAAGGATTTCAACGAATGGTATTATGATGCACATGTCACTCCCATTGCAAGCCATGCATTTGAAAAAATTCTTTAACAATAACTTTTGTCAGCCTGTGCCACCTCCAGGCATGGATCAGTTACGTAGATTACTGAAAAGATTCCTTTTTTTTTTTCTAAGAAGGGGATCAAGGTTTTGAATGCCTGTCTAACGACCTCGATTTTCCTTCATATTCTTCTTCGAGCCATCTTTCTCCGTTTTACCTCTGAACTTTTCCTCACCGCTACCAGCAACGATGAACAGAGCGAACAGCAGACGCATGCTAGCGTCGTAGCAACTTCTATTCATTTCATTAGCCTGCTTTTCTGCTGAAGAGTTCCCTAATCAACTAAGCTTCCCGTATAATCAGTAGTTGTGTTGTAGGCACTTCAACGATGATCGGCGGTATCTATCGAGTTGCAGTTATAAACGCTGGACTGAAGAGTGTGCTTTTCTCTAGTGCAAGGTGCATGATTCTACCACAGTCATGGCTTTGGCGTTGGGCCGACTTCGCCACTTCCTTCATGCTTCTCGTGCTATCACTGGATAGACTGATCTCCGTCATTGCTCCGTTTGCATATTTCCGACTGGGACCCTCCTATGCGAGGCTTATGATCGGGACGGTAATTGTTGGTTATCGTTCAAGTGCCTTCGCAAAGTGGAGATGAGAAAGAGAAGACAGACTGAAAAACTGCATCTGATTTTAACAGAGGAAGCCAAAATGAGCGAAAAAAAAAAGTTTGTACAAACTGTTATTCTTTCATCCAAAAAAACTGTAAAATTGATATTTCTTTTGCTGTTGGAATGAGTACAAATTCTTTCATTTAAACGGCCGACTTTCAGCGTTGAAATAAGTGAACATACCGGTATAGGATGACGTAGTAGCGAATGTAGCTGCTTCTATCAGCAAAACCCGAATGCAAGCCCATTTCGAAGACTGCTGTTAAGGGAACGCTTCATCCAGCCTCAGACTGTTCACTATTTCAAATGGGTTTTACAGTGACTGACAGAATGAGGCTTCCATGAGGAACTCCAACAATAAGGTGGCTCTGCTTATCTTTGCGCAATAAGAAGAAGCGTCGAAGAAGAACAGTCTGGCCATGTCCCGTGGGAAGTCATTCCTGACCTCTTCCCTATATGAGACCATTGGGTAAGAAATTAGTCTGTCCTGGTTTTCCGCAGCGTTCCCACGAGGATCCGCTAGGATGAGCTCATGTTGTATTCATATATAACCTTCTCCCTGTCCTCCTTATGAGGACAGTGATTATGCTCATCCCTATAAGAAACTTTTCCCGAGCAAAAAAAGCAAAGAAACATGTCCCCATCAACAACAGGAGAGAAACGTCCGCTTCTCGAAGAAACCTGCGAGAAAAATTCTATGTGCGTGCCCCTACTACGATATTTTCATCTTGATAGCGCTGTCTTATCAATAAGTAGTCACTGGAAATGCATCTTTACATTTAAAAAAACTGCCGCTGAAAAAAAACTGGAGATGCGAGTGATTTTCTGGCATGGTTTAGCTGTTTGCGTTTACAGCCATACGTACTGTCGCTGGTATTTTCAACGTTCGCGTGGGTTCATCCATTATCAAGCGAGACGAAGATCTC
This sequence comes from Toxocara canis, assembly GCA_000803305.1. NCBI lineage: Eukaryota > Metazoa > Nematoda > Chromadorea > Rhabditida > Toxocaridae > Toxocara > Toxocara canis. The sequence goes on along the minus strand of JPKZ01001964.1, from coordinate 419,591 downwards.
GATGTTGTGCATGACGCGCGAGTTCATTTCGGCGACGTTTTACCAATATTCAAAGTACTTGACAGCGATAGCGTCTGCATCGAGTGTTTTCATATATGTGCCGCTGTTGCTCGCAATGAGAACTCAAATGAGAAATATGTCACGAAAAATCAGTCTCACCCAGGTTCGTGTTCTTAAAGTTCCATTTTAAAGTGTACCCGACAATCGCATGGGGGATTTTTTCTACTCGAGAAGCTTTCCGGAAGAAAAGCCCTCAAAAAGACAACGAACGCTTTTCCATTCAATGAACAACACAACTGTTTTTAAATAAATTTGTTTACATGTAACGCATTGGAATGACTTTTATAAGTTCTTTATCCTTGCCAAAATGTTCCTTTAGAAAATTTTATAGTTAATCCAATAGGAGACTCGATGGTACATGAAAATGTGATGGGAAGTACAGCTAATTGAAATGGGATCTAAATGAGCGAGGAGTTTTGCAGGTTTCATTCGATCTTGTAAAACATTATCACTTTCAAAGAAAGCAAATAGCTAAAACAGCAAAAGTTTTAAATTTCGTCCCACCTATTAATTGCATGGGAAAGATGGCGAACCTTTTCATTTACTGTGATAAGTACAAAAAAGCACACCCGTTCAGTTGACTCATGCATCAGTGTGTTGCCTTTTCTAAAATGCATCGGCGTGGAGAGTTCTACGATCACAGCATATCGGAGCTACAGGACGTGTGCTATATACGTATTTATGTAGGCGTTATCGCATCAGCACAACCTTACCTTTTCCTAGCTTTGCCCAAAACAGTTATGAAGTTATGAACGTAGCAGTTTCGGGTAGAGATAGCAAAAACAAGCGGCCTTTAGATTGACCGAAAGCGACAGAACCAATTGCGGGTGACCAAGACTATCGCCTTTTCCAGTCTTTGCACATTGCTACTGGATGCGATCCCGCGTGCCGTCGGAATGTATGGTAATGGCTTGCAAATTAACTCGGTGTTAATCAGTACTGGCGTTTTCTGTATCTTACAATAGCATGTTCTCATCTGTTCTGATATTTTCTTCAGCCCAACTTTACATAAACTAGGGGAGTGAGAAACTTTTGTCTAGAAGATTATTTACGAAAGCACAACCAAAACAGAAAATTTTGGCAGTGAAGCGATCTCAGTGGAAAAGGAGTTCATAATCTAAAACATTAGACGATTTCGCTTCGCTGCTCTAACAGATGTTTAAAAACCCCCAAAACGTTCTTCCATAGTGACACTGTTCACTGAGGCATTATATTACAGTGGAAGTTTACTGTGCTCATTCTGAGAACAACAAAAACGTTCGCAGACAGAGAACGAATTCACGAACTTCGTCAATAAAAAAAAGAAAAAAAGTGAAGAGCTAATTCTTTTTTTTAAAACTCGAATGCCTAAAATGAGCAACTTAGAATGTACCGTTTGGATGAACAATGATTAATTCAAAGGGATGGTCGAGGAACTGAGAGCAGCCGATCCGGCATGTGACAGCCTATTCTTGTACCTGTTCCATCTGACTAAGCTGAATTCGATGATCAACGTCTGCTTGTATTATAAACGGCACAGGCCGATGCGCGACGCCATGCGACACCTGTTCAGCTGTTCTGTATTTCGTGCTACGCAGAGTTAGAACACCTTTTATAGAACGCTCTCAACAGCTGTTTTGCACACGTATCTCCGCTTTAGACTGGTTTTACCATGCAGGGCCACTACTGAATTGGATTATGTTAATGTGACTGATGTTATGTCCATACACTTATTGCTTAATGATGAGCGATTGCACACGGTTCGCTTTTTAAAATGGAGTCTGTAACCCGGTCGAGTCCCTCGCTGAATAGAGCAGTAACCTTTATTAAAGGGACCGAGCTATAGCATTAATTGTTCGTCGCGCCATGCCAAAGATTGCAAACATATCTTGCAGACACTAATTAAATTCTCCACAATTATTTCGTTAAAAACTTAAGTATTTGAGTTCTTCTGTTCTTCAGCACCTCAATCTCACTCGCTTTAAGTGCTCTTCCTACTATCGCAACCCTTTAGAACATGAACTTTGATGTTTAATAAGACGAAACGCCAACTAATTACCAGCGTTGGCATCACGAGAAGCGATGCGAAAAGAAAAAAACTGTGGGAAAATCAGCCCCGACAAGGGACAAAAACGACAAGGGAATGAATAAAAAAATCCTAAACCATAAGTTTAGAGAAAAAATCATAAACTATAAATTTATAAACACGTTTCAACGAAGGACTGGTGTGAGGACGCTGTTACTCCGCAGCGCCTTGCCGAATAACCTCCAGGCAGAAGCCGCTGCTTCAGACCACTAACCGCCCACCCACCCACATGGTCCATAGCAGCAGGTTTGAAGTTCATTGCGTTTTAAACCCCACTTTTATCAAAAATGCATTGATGTCAAACCAAGGGAACGATTTCTTTTCCTAATTTTGAGGTCATACAACATAGAATGTTACGATCTAGGCGTTCATTGAACGCAGCTGCAAAGTATGGATTCCTGGACGATAAATGAAAAGTTTCGGGAAAACAGTGTGAAAATTGTGAGGAAATAGGAACAGGCAGTGACAGCATTCGTAATTTCGTGTTTTAGTTATGTGAGTCAAAATGACAGCCGAACGAAACCGAGCAGAAGTGTTTGTACATAACCGAACAGGTTAATCAGTGAACCAATACAGTTAAGCAACGTCACGTATCCGACGTTTGTCTGTTGGAGAGATTACCACTGGTCCAAATCGCACGTTCCAATCACGCTTGCCGAGAATAAGTTTTTGTTGCTACGAATGTGGTAACTCAAAACACAAAATGACGCTCTCTCCCCTTCCCTCATCCCTTATTGTTTGCAACTCGATTGCAAGAACGCAGCGCTATTTGCTTCAAGACATTAAAAGAACCCCGTCCTTCTTTCTATCTCAAGGTCGACCGGAAAATTCGTGGTATTCTACCTCAGAAGCATTCTTTGTCAACAATGCGCCCCTGCCTTCACCCTCTCCTTCTCATGGATTTCAATGCTCAAAAGTGATCAACCCGGTCATTCCCAACCATCGAACTGCTAATGCAAAAACCATCCAAATATCTATTGTTGCAAAGCGAGTCCTTGCAATAACAGTAAATCTTCCCTTCCTCTCTCCGACGTTTTGTGGATTACCAATACAAACAAAAACAATAATATCGCATGTCGCTCACATCAAACCAACTGTACTCGAATATAAACAAAAACAGTAATAACGTATGTCGCTCACATCAACTGATTTACGCTGACTTGCAAAAAGGGGTTTTTGCAACAACGCCTCCGAAAAGAATGGTGAGATCAAACCAAGTGGATCATATAGCGCTACAATGTACGACAGAGTCTGCCTTTTCGTTGTCGGTCTGGGCTCCTTCCAACTGTATAGAAGCCTTTGGAATTAGGAAGTCCACCGGACGTTAGTGGATCATATAGCGCTACAATGTACGACAGAGTCTGCCTTTTGTCCTTTGGAATTAGGAAGTCCACCGGACGTATTATGTCCACTGAGTCGTCACTAATAAACGTGAGGGTTCGTTCGTTAATAATGGCCTCGCACTTAGCGAGAAAGGTATGGATTGCCCTTTATAACTTAATCGAGCCAGAGGTTTTGAGGCGCAGCTCAACAAAGTAAAAGCTCGTTTTTCAGCAGCAAAACCAACCACAAAAAAGGCTCAAATGTGAGTGAGATAGTAGTTAAAAATGATTTGCTATTTTAAGTGAACAAAGCAACGAGACAACAATCATCTAGAAATCGTGTAGGGAAGCAATCAAATATGGCATAAAAGCAAAACATATCAACATTTCCATTTATTTTCAAAAATCACTAGAAGAGATCGCCTCTGAAGACGACAAAAAAAAATTCATGTTAACTTCCCGGAGAAAATATACAGCTGCAAAGAATCTTAGCTATAAAAGCGGAAAACTTAAACCACGTTAGAAACATGCGTTCAACTCATTACACTAAACAAGAGGCTAACGCTGAATGCATCATAAAAATTGTGAATAAAATTAAACGGAATCATTGCAAGGAAACTTTAGTAACGAAGTGACAACGTTATAAGAGTAATCAAAAGCCCGAAAGATACAATTAAGGTACTCAGAGCACAACGCCACTGTAATCACTCAACCCTACCCACATATTCGTTTTGCTCAAAAACAATATGTTCATAGGACAGCAATCGCCTTTGCTGTAAACCAGTGGGACGTGAACATGAAAGCTCAACAGATCTGATGCTCACATACAGCAGTGCAATCAACAGTGGAACATAAAAGCACGGCCCATCCACTCAAGCAAATCTGTAAACAACCTTTTTTTTTGCGAACAAAGTCTATGCAGTCCTTCTCCTTCATTCAACTTCATTTCTTCTCTCTCCATCATGGCCCGGATTTCGTTTTTTTTTTGTTGTAATGACTCATTTTTTACCGCTGTCCTTCATTACCTAGATGCCAGTTTGTTACGTTGGATTCTGTTTGAAAATTTGTTGTCTTCTTGCTCTTCTTGCTCAAAAATTCTGTTTGAAAATTTCGTCCCTGTCCTGTTCACCTTAGCATTAAGCTCTCGCTTGTACTCCGGAAAAGTCGATGATTCTTTTAGTTGCAGGTATTGGTGCTTTGCTAGTGTTCGCAATCCGATGCGCTTTGCACACAGATTGTTCCTGTGTTTCTGTGTTGCCCAGTGTCTCATGGTGGCTCTGTAAGCCATAATGCCGGCTAAATCAACGTTTACATCAGCTTCCCGACGAGTTCACATTGGTCTGAGCTGGAATAGCAAGCCACAGTATCTTGAAGTAAGCCTTCGAGACAAATTGTTCCCAACATAAACATTACAGTACTGCACTGAACAAATCTCAAACACAAAATCCACCCGAAAAGAATGTTTCAGTTATTTTAGTTGGCTGGAAAGGTTCCTACTAAGTTTTATTTTAGACATGCTATAGTTGGAAGGTCGTGATTCAACTATGCTCTCATAATTATCTCTCTCTCTCCCTCTCTCTGACTCTCTGCTGACCTCCACCACTTGGGAAGTGACAGAGAACGATCACTGAAAATCTCGCAAAATCCGACTACTGAACCCCTTTTGGTCGGTACCGGATGTCTTATAACGGCCTGTTCATTTTAAAAACTCACGCAAGCAAGGTCAAACGTTACGCTGACTTCAAATAAGTCCCATTCAAAATCTTACACAAACAAAAACAAAGAAGGCAAATCAGAAAGTTCGCATAACCTTCTACTACAAGTCTATCACAGAATGGTGTTAAGGACCATGCCGATGTTCGCAAGTTAAGAAGACCACATTCAGGGTTACAATCACTCTTTAAAGCACATCAGCTCCATTTGGAAAACTAATTAGTCAAATAATCAATAAACGAAAAGTTGCTTTTTAACCGACGAACTAAGCGCATCTGTGATCGCCTGCTGCCAGTCGTCCAGCTTGACCCTTTGGAAGTGCGGTGTCTTGAAGCGACCGCTACGCACGAGCTCAGCCAACTCTCTGAACATTTCGTCACGTTGCTGAAAAGACCATTCGATCATTAACAAGAAGCATGCTGCTTAACAATAATTACTGCATCATGATACAACTGCTTTACAATATGAGTTGCGGTACTCACTGTGAATGTGCCATAAAACACTGAAAGTAAATCTCACCCTATATAAATGTCATTCTTGAAAATGGTCTTTCTGGACTCCGCTCGTAGAGTGATAAAAGAAACCACTTAGTGCAATGGTCTGACATCTCATTTCTTCCCTCCTCCTTCCTCCTTCCTCCTTCCACCCCCTAAACTTACCCGTCAAACTAAATGTTGATGTTCTTTTATTTGCAATGGTTTGACATCTCATTTCTTCCCTCCTCCTTCCTCCTTCCTCCTTCCACCCCCTAAACTTACCCGTCAAACTGAATGTTGATGTTCTTTTATTCACTCAGCTTTTAAATCAGAAGATATAACTTGAAGGATGGATTGAATATAGGCGGTCTGTATTCAGTATGCCTTTAAGTGCAAGTATAAAAGATGACAGTACGAAGCACAGCACGATACGGAACGGAAGAAACCGAAAGCAGAAAAACAGTAGAAACTGACGGGCTTATGCTCCGGAAAAGTATACCAATGTGACATCCAGAACCCAACTAGCTTGATGTCCTTGAATATCAGTGATGCAGTAGGTACCTGTAATATACGCAGTAATCAATAAGCAGACATAAAATCGCAGGAAATCGTTAAAAGTTCATCCATACTAAGAAAAGTTGGTTTGCACTCATAACAATTATCTGCAAATGTTTTGAGGAAAACACTACTTGTAAGCATTTATACGCACTTTCTTCGGGCTTTTCACTCTACGCTGAACCTTGCTTTACCACCATCCTGAAGCGAGAGAATGGTGTTAAGGACCATGCCGATGTTCGCAAGTTAAGAAGACCACATTCAGGGTTACAATCACTCTTTAAAGCACATCAGCTCCATTTGGAAAACTAATTAGTCAAATAATCAATAAACGAAAAGTTGCTTTTTAACCGACGAACTAAGCGCATCTGTGATCGCCTGCTGCCAGTCGTCCAGCTTGACCCTTTGGAAGTGCGGTGTCTTGAAGCGACCGCTACGCACGAGCTCAGCCAACTCTCTGAACATTTCGTCACGTTGCTGAAAAGACCATTCGATCATTAACAAGAAGCATGCTGCTTAACAATAATTACTGCATCATGATACAACTGCTTTACAATATGAGTTGCGGTACTCACTGTGAATGTGCCATAAAACACTGAAAGTAAATCTCACCCTATATAAATGTCATTCTTGAAAATGGTCTTTCTGGACTCCGCTCGTAGAGTGATAAAAGAAACCACTTAGTGCAATGGTCTGACATCTCATTTCTTCCCTCCTCCTTCCTCCTTCCTCCTTCCACCCCCTAAACTTACCCGTCAAACTGAATGTTGATGTTCTTTTATTCACTCAGCTTTTAAATCAGAAGATATAACTTGAAGGATGGATTGAATATAGGCGGTCTGTATTCAGTATGCCTTTAAGTGCAAGTATAAAAGATGACAGTACGAAGCACAGCACGATACGGAACGGAAGAAACCGAAAGCAGAAAAACAGTAGAAACTGACGGGCTTATGCTCCGGAAAAGTATACCAATGTGACATCCAGAACCCAACTAGCTTGATGTCCTTGAATATCAGTGATGCAGTAGGTACCTGTAATATACGCAGTAATCAATAAGCAGACATAAAATCGCAGGAAATCGTTAAAAGTTCATCCATACTAAGAAAAGTTGGTTTGCACTCATAACAATTATCTGCAGATGTTTTGAGGAAAACACTACTTGTTGCTTTACCACCATCCTGAAGCGAGTAACAATGAATGAAAAACGAAAAGAGCTCGCACAATATAACAATTGTCCTTTATCTCTACGTGATGCCCGTTTTGCATTAGAACCGAGCTATTCTGCATAGTCGAAAGCAATCATCATGTTTTCGATGACGTCCGCCCTAAATAGTGGAACTCATCTAATAATTCCGAAGATCTGAGCTTAAAGCAAACGTGTAGGAGGCAAGTGCGAATACTTTTAACGTTGGCTGATTTTTGGCTTGAAAGTGAAAACCGTTTGGAAACGGTTTTACACAATATAACTGCTGGGCACACAAAAGTCACTGCGTTAGTTTATTTGAGTTCGAGACCGTCTTTCATTACACTACACTTCCAACCTGAATTATTACTTGCAGATATTTGATGAACAGTTCATTTCCTTTTGCCGTCTTCATTGCGTTCAAATCCTTTTCTTCCGTTCGCTATTTCTTTTCCCATAATTTAATCATATATGCTTTTCAAATCATTACTTAACAATTTGATTTTCTATCCATTATTATTCATATTTTAATTTATAAATAATTAAACAATGTGAAAGCTCCGTTTTTCATTTCATGTCTCCCTTCGTTCTAGCGTGTTTTTGACTCATCAATGGCTACAGCACTATCGCAATTAACGTGTGCTCTCTAAAAGAACTCAGCACCTATCAATTCAAAAATTTTTAAAAAGCAAGCTGCCATAATGACGCACTTTCTAAACGCACGCAAACTGTCACCCAATATTTAAATGAAAAGGAAAAAAATTATGTTCCGAATTTGGTGCACTCCCCATTTTGATATTTTATGAAGCCGACGATTATGTGTGCATTTGTGAGCAAAGATCTGGCTGAATCACTGCATATTCACTAGATGTAGTGAACGAGGATGTATTTTGCATTGTCCGACTTCTAAATTTTTGGAATGAAAAAACAGATGAACTGGAAGCGTAAGAACCATGCAATGAGTAAGCAATGTGCAAGGATGACACACCTGAATAGGCTGTTTGCTCATACCACCGTAAGTGACCATAACGCCTTTATTGGCAAGGCAACTTGCCAGCGTCAACGCACTCCGGCCACCCACACAATTCAGCGCTAATTTTGCACCTTTCGCCTGCAAGAACTCTCTGCTCAATCAAACGGTTGCACACTCACTCTAAGTTGTTCACTATCGGTTAAAGACAGAGCGGAAAGCGTCTGACTGCCGAACGCAATGTGCGTGATTCGGGTCTACTTCTAATTTCCGTTATAAGGAGCAATGACAATAAAACGACAGAAGCCTCCGTCCGCATTTGCCGATCACAAGTGGCATGTTATCACAGCAATTTCAGTGGGTAACGTTTCGTCGGCTTGTCCATAGCAGCCGCTTCGTTTCATTGATTAATTTCATTTCATGTAGTTCAACCCATCCCGGAAACTTAAAGCCGCATAGGCAAGTTTTAGCCGCATTAAAGCGACGTCGAGAGACGAGGAAATCTTCACGAAAAGAAGACAAGAACTGTTCGGCTCAACCATGCTGTCGACTATTATGTATGACGACGCTAAGTGGTGACGGAGGACATGCGCCGATGGAGAAAATCGTCACACAAATAGCTATGGAGCGCAGAACAACGAAGTAATCTGTGAGCGAATGTCACAGAACGATGTCAACGCTTACGTCTACAACAAAAAAAAAAACGCAAGCCGGCCATATGGGTGCACAACTTCCACGATAACTGGTGGTCGCTTAAAATGACGAATTGGCCTTCCCGTACACCAAAAAGTCCTCTCAAGCGCAACTGTAAGTGATTCCAAAAGCAACACATACACAAGAAACAAAGTAAACCTTGCCATACCTTTCCTTTAGTTTCCTTCAGCATCTGTTCTTCCGTGAATACTTCATCGGCTCCCAATGATTTCAGCTCGGCAATCAATTCACTGATGTTCGATCGATTACGAACCATGTTCACCGTGCGCAAGCGTCGTGCGTGTGCGATCTACAAATTCTTTCACCGCAAAAAAAAACTGGTATAACTGGCCAAGTGAACTAGCGCGATAAGCTGACAAGCATTTTGTGCATCGCTCAGGAGAAAACCCTAAATCTGCGTAAATTTCTCTAAATGAGAATTAAAGAACCGACTCTGGAACAAATTTGCATTAAAAATTTGAATAAGTTAAGTTTGCCAATCTTCAACTGTAAAGAAGAATAACCTTAAGTTGATAGAATCGAATTTGGCGCTAAAAATGAGAAACGGCTTCCCTTTTTCTCTTTTAAATCAATTCTGGGCTGGAGAATACATCAGTGTTCGTCGCTTTTCGACCACATAGTAAGCGAAATAGCCGGTCAATTATGTTAACAACAAGCATGCTTACTTAGAGCAGGCAGTATATGTGGCATCACCAAGACCATCAGAAACAGCAAACTACGGGAAAAAAGGCGGCGGCTGAGTATCAAAAAGTTTAGGTTAGCATCCGACAGGCACCAGCAGACCTGTCCGCAATTCACCGAAGTGATGAGAGGATTATGTTAAGAAATGGCGCTATAAAAATTAATGGATAATTAAATCTAACTGTGAGCAGCAGATGCCCGTCACGTAGACCGGCCACGCCACTCCAAATACTCAACTCGCTGAAAAACGGTTGAACTCAGACATCTACGGCAAAAACAATTCGAACCTGGATAACGGCTCTACCAACAGCGGAATTGGCGCCATTTTGAACGACGAGGTCACCTGGTCTAAGGTGCACGAAATCCTTCAGCATTCGATAAGCCGTCGGCGGGTTTACCTGAAGCATTCATTAAATTCGTTAAACTAGAAAACCTTGTCAAAAAGGACGCAGCAATTCTTTAAACACATTCCTTTACTTTCATACAAAAGATGAATAAGGACTATTCTTCTTCTTCTTCTTCTTCAAAGGGCATTTTAATATTACAACTTGCAGTTGGCAGATAATCTAGAGTAGGAACAAATAATTCAGTAAAAGATGCAAGATGCTTTAAAAAAAACGACTTGGCTTTCGTGGCGGTGGAATGACAACGGAGGCTTGCATAACAACTGATAACGCAGATGATGCAGACTTGGGAACTGCTCCACACCAAGAGCCGATTTCCACAGTATATCATTATAAAGTCACAAGAAAAAGTTAGACTAACAATGTTTGTTTATCAAGATATTTGACGAGTTGCCAAAGAAAAAAGTGTTCTTAATATGTACAAGTCTAATTCGAGAATCGAGGAGTTCCATGAGGTCCGCACACCTGCTATCACAACGGCAACAGCGCAACGAACACCTAATCGTATTCCATCAGCAGATCACTTAACAGCAACCATCTAATGTTAATATTTCTGCGAATGTCGAAAATTGCGATTACTAATTAAAAACCGTTTAAACCGATCTGTACACTGGTGAATTGCTCATATCCATTTTGTGCCTTTTTTCATGCAGATCTCGTAGTTATATCGTTATTTACTTAATCCTTCAGTCAAACTAATATGGTTAACCTCCAAAGTTGCTCCTCAGCGATGAAGTTGTTCTTAAGCTTTCCAATGTTATAGTCATGCAGCATGCGGCAATTTCATAAACAAGATCATAGTTTTTTTTCACACTAAGTGAATAATAACAAAGCGCTTTAAAACAATTAAAAATTATTTCGAAATCATTACAAAAAAAACCGATCTGTCTTAGACAGTATTTTATAGCGTTCTGAGCTACTACAATTAGGGGCTTCTGCAAAAGTGGTTTTTCAAGATACCTTCCAGAAACTGCACAAATTTTCTAATACTATCAACTGAAGTAATGTTCAAATATTTCAGCGGAAACTCGGAGTGCACGTTCTGAAAAAGTATCACCTAAACTACTTTATAATAGCTAAAAGCATCCCTGCGCTCATATTCCTCCCTACTACCAAGAAATGGATGGAGCATTCCTCGCTGAGACTGATTCTTCATCCCAAACTGATTCCAATCACAGTCCATCTACGCCAATCCCCCTCTCCCCACCTCCTCATCCTTGTTGCTCTTTTGGCTTGCGAAACTTACTTGAAAAGTGGCCGCCGCTTCAAACGGCAGGTCTTTCTCGATTCTGACAACGTCCTCTTCCGCGTAAATCGCATGCGTGCGCCAGCAGCCCAGTCCTGAATGCGCAGCGACAACCCAGTCTCCGACTTTAAGGTCACTCACACCTGCCCCCACCTAAAAACTATTTGTTTTTTTAAGAACTCTTCAGTGCTGTTAGTGAGAAAGTCCTCTGTAAACATGTCGTCGTTCTCAACGAAAAAGATGTAGCCTTCATGTGAGATGCGCCTTAAAGCTCCTCAGAGAAATCCGCTCATTTCCTAATCAACAACTATGGCAAATATTTTAGTCGTTACGCAATATATGTGCAAAAACCAATTACTGCAATGTAAACGTTGCGAAAAATATATTGCGAGAGCGATGCATCTTTCCAATAAGTCCGGCAGTTAAAATCTAAAAAATTGGAAGAAGGGAAAGAAAAGATCAGTGCGTCTTCTGTACTGTTCAAACCTTTACATCGTTTATGGCGAAATTGATTTAATGTTTAGTTGTCAACACAGTAACAAAGTCAAAAACGTATGCCACAAGGCATATGCTCAAAGCAACGGCAAGTACCTGGCGTCTCGCTCATATACGTCATACTTCCTTGAGCCACCGTGAGATGCACGTAACATATGTCTTACTTTCCAGTCTCCCACATCCCTAAGTGTTTAATTCTCGTACTAACCTCCCCAACCTTCTTTGTGCATACCTCTGTTCGCGCCAAATACTTGAAGGGTAAAGTGGCGCGTGAAAGTGGCAAAAGAGCAACAGGTCATAAGCACCGACGACAGCGATGCGCAGCTTCATTTCGCAACATGATTCAAAAAAAACGAAATGAGCTCAAAGTTCGGGGTTCACAGAAGCGGCATCGCTTGGTTAAGCGCCCAAATGAATACAAACTAGGAAGAGTCGCAAACTCATTTAACAGATCAGCTCCTATAGGCGTCAACAAATTTTCACTAACTCTAGTCTCGAATGCTTCAAACGTCGTTTCCTTGCAAACAGACGGCGCAGATCGAAGCTTATGTCGAGCACAACCATCAACGATGATTATCAAACAGTGTCTGATTTATGCGACACCCTGCCCCATATTTGGCAGCGCTATTTTGAACGGTTAACTTATTGCTTTCATTAGGGATTTTAAGCTGCTTGTGCGTTTATTTTACTCTCCTTCTACCAAAGAAAAATTTTCTATTTTCCGTACTTGTCCAGAAAGCAGCTAATCGGCGCAATAAGATGCCTGACCGGTACCAACTCTCGCACATGCAAAACCCTAAATGATGCACAATAATTTGTGCTTAATCCACGCTTCATCTCTAAGCGTCGACTGGGGGACGACAGATCTGAATGATTATAAAAGCCAGCAAGCAGAAAAACGGACACTCGTGTTCCAAGTTACAACAATAACTAACCGCCTCAACTTCAGCGAACCCTTCACTGCCTCCCACAGCAGGAAGCGGCGGCTTGATCGGGTACACCCCCTGGACTTGGTTTATATCGGCGGGATTTATCGGAGCGGCCATCCACTTCACTCTGATCTCTTTCGCTTCTAGTTTCTCCGGGATCCCAATACTCTTCAGCTTGAGCACCTGAACACGTTACAAGTTTCAAAGAATGGAGCACTTGTATAGACACAAACATAAAACCACGACATTACACTCACTATTCATGTTCCATGAGTACCGTATTGCTTACAGAGACCCTCATTCATGTTTACTAGGTAGATCATGCAGCCGACAAAAATCCTTATCGCAGTAATAGAGATCATCCGTAATCAACTTCTATACAGTACTTAACTCTGATCGACTACAACCCAAATTTCTTTTTCTCCTCGCATACTCCCTCCACCACTTAAAAAAAGCAAAAACTTGTGCGATACGCTAGAAACACTCTCGCACCTGTTCTCTTTACCATGCCCGCTCTACCTACCACACAAACATTGCATGTACTGGAGAAGACGAAGGCCGCACCTCATATTACAGTTTACCTACCAATCGAGAATGCTGAGTCTGTGCACTTCAAAACTGCAACCCCGCAGCTCAGTAAGTGGAGAAATCTGCTTTTTTCAAGACCTCGGGCGTTTTTCTCCTACTAAAACAGTCGAAATGACAAATCTCCATTTTTACTCCACTACACCCTACTAAGATAACTTTACTGTTTCCCACTGGAATCCCATCAATTTTCTTTCCACCAAGGCTAGGAATCCCTCTGTTCTTCTCGGAAAGCTGAATGAATTACTCGTCTATTAGCTGAATTGTTTCTTCTGCAAAAGCCAAAATGAAGCGAATTCGTATTTCCGCGTGTCTAGCAGAACACAAATACGCACAAAAATGTGACCTTCAGAGGATCGCCGTAATTTTCATAGACGAGTTGCCTGCAAGTGAGAGACCTCCTCTGAGAAGCACCTCTTAGCGCTCGAACGAGCACTCGCAATGCGGAGGAGAGCATCTAAACAACCTTTCTAGCAAAAATTCAAATCCTCGCACCAAGCAACATGCTAACGAAGCATTCAACACGCACCAAACATACATGCCACCACATCACCACAAAACTATGCAAATCTACGATGTGTTCATCGTCGCGTCGAGTACCGTCTCTTATTGTTGCACGTATTATTTAGAAAGGAAACAAATGTGCAGTCTGTACTTTATGCCCTAGACGCAAGTAAGCACAAATGATGTCTACTATTCAAGAAACCAGGCAATTCCTCCTGCCGGCCTCCACCGACAACCATTAACTCCTCTACGTCCCTTGAACGCCTTCCCTCGCACAACAGGAAGGTCTGCCAAAAATAAAGTCAAATATTCTAGCCCATCGTCAGCCTTACATATTAAAGAACAATCGATGAGCACAACCGACTACCCAGTAGGTCCGAAAGGTTAAATCTAGCTGGAAGAAGCATCTCAAGTGCACAAATTCGGAAGTAGCGCTTGCTGTGCCGAGAAACTTTTACACAATCGATTTACGAGCGTTGAACTGACCATTTATTCATTTACTGGCTCAAATTAAATGAAAAAGAAATGAACAATATGGATAAATTCGCTGCTGAACAAAAACGCACGTTTCCCGGGAATACTTCTATAAACGGCGAAAGCTAGACTCAGAAATGTCACTACGTCCAATCTAAACTCATGTTGACTGGGAGGTCGCAAAAACTTGCATTCCATATTTGCAGCATAACCTAAGCTCGAGCTAAATGTATAAAATTCTTAAAAATCCATATATTACATTTTCATCACATTTATTCTCTTTGGAGAGCATTCCAGAGGCATTTAAAAAAAGAAATATGCAAATACCGAAAATTGCAACAAGCTCGAGCAAACAAATTATTTGAGACAACAGGAGCATATTGTTACCCTAATTTATTCTCGATTAAGAGACATAAGATCCCTATCACAAATAACCATTGAAATCCAACAACACCACTCACATATTTCATACACAGTGTCTTTCACATGAGTGGTTTGCGCCACAAAAACGAAACATTCACAAAACGAAGACATGACACTACCAAAATGACAATAGAGGATGATACTTATACCGAACATTATCACCATCCGCCTTTCGCTGTCTTTATTCTGCTCCGTTCTTCTCGCTCTTACGTACCTTTGTTTCTATACATAGCACACGTGTGTTTTTCCGTAGTGCTGCAACCATTGGAAAAATATTTTTATTTAGCTGTGAACACCACGAAACAGAAAACAACCGATGCAAAACAACAATTATTGAGAGAAGACCGATCTACCGAACTTCTCCTATATAATACAGCACGATTAACAACGGCGATTTCCAAAAGGACAGCAAATAAGCTGCATAATCTGCGTTAAGCCTCAAGACGGAATGCACAATTGAGGACTGCCTGCTATGAAACGGATGTAACAGGAAATTAGCAATTTTCCACTTATGAAATAAAACAAAACCGCGAGTTTCCGAGTCCAAAGGCTGATGAAAACACCAAAATGCATTTAGTCCGACTGAGCCCTTTACTCTCATTACCTATGCAGTGAGGCCGCACCATTTGGTTTAGTGTATTATGAAGGTTTAAAAACCAGCTCGCAAAATGCACTTCTGGTTAAGTTTTGCCTTGACCCACTTGTCCAAAAAAAAAAAATCATTTTACGCAATCAGTGCAGAACTCTTACCGTCATAAGCGCTTCCACCCCTCCCCCTCCCCTCCTCTTAATCGTTAACTCACCTAATCAATAATTTCTTCGTCCTTTCGAATGCTTGTCGATGGAAATAAATGTACGAGGTATCACCGTGTTTACTTCATTACCTTCAAAGCGCCAAAACGAACTTTCGCACACTTGCCTGATTAAGAAAAAAATGGTCTGAATGAATGCAAAAGAGATCCGAACGCAAAACGACAACCAAAGATGAGACAATTTTAAATGCGATGCGCCGTTCAACACCTTTTAGCACCTAGCCATTCTGCCATAAACAATGATGTTTGACGATGATGCATAACGTCTCACGTTTTACGATCGAAAGGGCGGTTATGGGGCAGCGACGAGCCACTCATTCTGTGCGCAACAATCACGCGTTTCTTATTCACTCATTCCAAACACAAAAAGAACAACTCACTAAACAACACAATAATATTTCAGTTTCAGCAACAACAGTCGACAAATAACGCGCAGGATTTAGAGTGCATCCCATTTGTTTCACACTTACGCAAAACTGAAAACGATACAACATCTTGAGGAACGTTAATCCGACTCTGATGAACTCGAGCCAGAAGAAGACAACGAGCTAGCTCGCGATCTTTTCTTCTTGTTCTTGTTCTCCACAGATCCTTCCTCGTCGCTGGCGGCTCGCTTCTCGCTCTCTCTTCAAATATAAAATTACCACTACTTTTCACGTCTCGCTTGGAACAGTAAACGCTAACGTTGTAAAAAAGGATATCGTCGCAGAAATGTCCCTCACAACTCAAAGTGAATGCAGAGATGATCACGTGGTACACGCTCGGCTGTTGCTGCAGCTAAAGATGTGCGCACGTTGTAAAACGCCGTTAGAAGTAATAACTTGGGAAAAAAAACACTGCATCAGCACAACAAAATAAAACACTAACCACGAGTAGTATTTTAGCTAAGCCTTTTCCACACCCACTCCTTACTCTGCAGTCTACGATGAGATGAATATGCACATTTGGAGATGATCTATGCAGTCAATATCATTAAGTGTTAACTGGCGTAACGTTAGGCCTTTTAAACAGCTGCTTCACATTTTCTTCTGCGCGTTCCATCTGACCCTAATCAAACCAAAAATTAAGTTGCACATGTGATCCTGACAGAATACCGTCTCAGACAGAGGGCGAAGAACAGTCAAGACGGTCAGACATAACATTAAGCGACAATGAGAGGTTCGATTTACGCTCAACGGCAACTCGAAGTTGCTTGTAAACCGCATATTTATTATGTATCAAAAACTGGCGGAAAAAATTCGGTAGAATAAAACATCTGTGAGAAAAACCAAACAGAGATTGTCTAAAAAATGAAATAAGGCTTACTTGTTTTTGTCTTTTTGTTCGTCATGCTCTTGCGGTTCGTCGTTTTGCTCGCTGTTACTGCCACCGTTTCTTGCCATCACCTTCTCCAGAAGACGTTCCCTTATTCTTGACTCCTCACTGCTTGACGCGACTGTATCCACCTCCATTCCTTCGCCCTTAAGTTTACATTTACTGCTTCCACTTATTTATTAATTCTAATTTAGCTGAACATAGATAGACTAACCTCACGTTTCTTACACTCTATGAAGTGCTGCCCCTCGTCCAATTCTACCGGCTGCAGCTCTCATAAGGTTTGCTCGGCTACCCCGCAA
The DNA here is from genome assembly GCA_000803305.1 of Toxocara canis. Lineage (NCBI taxonomy): Eukaryota > Metazoa > Nematoda > Chromadorea > Rhabditida > Toxocaridae > Toxocara > Toxocara canis. Next base: position 402,364 of record JPKZ01001964.1, on the reverse strand, counting down.
CTAGCTAACCATTGAAGAATGTTTAAGTGGAATAAACCATCTGAGACTACTTTAAGCCGATATTCATTAATGGTCGTTGCTTCTTACAATCATCTTACCTATAGTCGATATATGCAAGTCTGCCAGAAAAGAGAAATCAAACCAAACATTGTTGCGTTGGAATTAAATTTTCAAAACAGTTGCTTCTATACTTAACACGAAATCAACTAACGTCTTCAATCTGTAGCTTCACATCTGCCTTCACTGCACTACTCTTCGCACTTTCGCTCTTTCGCCTGCTTCTTTCTTCAGAGTCCTTCTCCTTGTCTTTCGAACTTTTCTTATCCGTCTCCTTGTCGCGTTCTTTCTCCTTTTCTCGCCGACTTCTCTCGCTTCTGTTATCCCTCCTCTTTTCCTTTTCTTTATCTTTCTCTCTTCCCTTATCCTTGTCCTTCTTGCGCTCACTTTCCTTCTCTTTCTCCCTTCTTCGATCCTAAAACCAGTAAACTATGACCGCCAACAAATAACCAGCGGCAAAATAGATGCTTGCACAGCTACCGACAAATGACAGAACGCTACCTGATGCAACATAACGGCGTTACTTTAAGCCAGTATGAAGAGAATGGACGCTAAGGGTAAAAAGCTGGCGTATCTCGAGATAACGGTGTTACAGAGAGCAAAAATTAGCTATCTAATACGTGGGGACCACGCACTTTGCCATTCAAACACAGGATTATATAAACATCATATGACAAAAATCTTTCAAAATCACTGCGCTTCTTGGGAAAATGACTGCTCACAAACCACTGAATCCAACCATCCTCCCCTAACTGACCCCTCAAACTGAGCCCTCTCTTTACAAGACACTAACCCCTCCCCTCATCCAATGACCTGAAGTACCATACTGCATGAAATGTACATTAAACGAATCGTAACAATCTCTTTCACAAAATTTCTTACTCAAGCATAGGCTGCGACAACATCATCGCTGACAAATGCAAACAGCAGCACATCGATGCGGAGAGTTGAAAAGTGAACGAAGCCAATTCGTTAAAAAAAAAAGCAAAAATCGACGCACAAATAAGTGGAAAGTGCCTTCCTTCTTAAATAACATGAAACAGACTGATAGCAAGGCGCCATAATGACGTAGATTTTCTCACTCAGCAAGCAACAAGTGCAATTCACTAATGATGCTGTTCCTACCTAACATATTTATTCCATGCGATTAACTGAACTTATCGACCAAAACGAACCCAATTTGTTGCCTCCCTGCTTCACCTAAGAGAAGGATACGAGAAACGGCAAGTGAAGATTAACAGCTGACTTTCGGTTCGAGAACAGTTCCAGTCCTATCCGATATCGCCGTAGCGGCCGTGACAAAGCGTGACAGAAATGCGATAGTAGTTGTTTTACATGTGGCCGGTATATATTTTTCAGAGCAATGACGAACGCTCTTGCTTTTGCT
>JPKZ01001964.1:362481-399380 GCA_000803305.1 Toxocara canis | reverse complement strand
AAAAATTTTAAACCCCCCCCCCCCCCCATCTGTTGAAAGCTGATGACATATTGTACCCAAATGTCGCTGGTCTGCTTGCTTCATATCATGAAACTGCGCCTCCCTCCGGTCTCTACACCCTCAAAATAAAGAATGGTAGACAGTCACAGTCTTATTCCCGGTTGAAGTCGCAAGTTGTCCAAAAATAAAAAAAATAATGCGAACAGAGAGAAAGAGAAAAGTGAGGTCGTAAATCGATGCAGCTAGCGATAAGCCCAGACATGACATCTAGCAAATTCATCTACGGTTAAATACATTGCTTTAAGGGGCTGAACCTAATCAATCGTTTGACGCGTACATACTGGGTCCTCTGGTTGCGATCAAAGCACGCGTTATTTTAAAACGCAAAGAGATACGTTAAAAAAACATTGCATAGTTATGGTATTGAACTACAATCTTCCATAAGTCGGCCGTTCAACTACAGCATAAAGAAAGCAACATAACCGCCACCTTGACCTAGAGCGAGATCGTCTCCTCCTGTCTCTTGATCTACTGCGACGACGGATTGGGGAAAGTGAACGGCGCAAAGGCGAATACGCTCTGTCGATGCCTAAAATTAAACACTGCCCACATCCGGAAGAGAAACTCTGCAATTTAATATAAGCTGATCAATTGTTCCAGACTGCTTTCCACTCTCCTCTTCCACCTAAATTCACCTCGCTCTCACCTCACTCAGCCATATTTCCAGTTACCACACCTTAAAGAACTGAATACACCATGCGACACTTCAAGGCTCCCTTCATGTGGATAACTTTCATAATGAAACAGAACGGAGCCATTCAATTTCATGACATGCCTAGTTTTTACGCCACATAAGACGCGCTAGAAGAGCCTTATACGGGAATTTCTTTAAGAACCGGAATTTTGATGTGTTAAATTGTATAGGACGATAAGAAACAATTGCTTCCTATCGATGTGGCAACTGTTACCTTCCAATGCATCTCACGTAAGTAAACTTAGAACAATTAAACCAATAAGCAGAGACCAAATAGATCGTTAGCACTTCTTTGTTGTTTCTTTTCATACTTCGACTGATGACTTCTTAAGCAAAATTTGTGCAAGGGCGACATTTACCCAGTCCCTGGTTGAGCTTGCTGAGCGCACTAGACGATTTTTCGGGATTCTGGTTGACGCGAATAGCCTCCTCCACCTCTTGCAGCGCCATATCTGCGGTTTTGCGCTCTGGCTTTATTATAGCGACCCTCGAATGCTGAATGCTGAAAGAGTTTTATTACGAAATTCAAACTTTACATCTTCAGAAAAATGTCGGCTTCAGAATTACTGGGCCATAAATTACACAATTGCAGCTTTTGGAGCGCGAGTTAGAAACGGTATAAAGCAAACATAAATGCACACCTCAATAGCAAAATCCACAAGAACTACAGGTGGCGTTATAAATACTAAAAGTTTATTATTGCCAGCCACAGGCCAACAACACCCACGCTCAACAAAGCATTTTTAAACACAACAATTCCTCTCGCACGCTCTTACAGGCATATTCAGCAGTCTAGCTGTCCGCTGCGACTGAGCAAAACACTCGAAAAGAAACACAATAACGAGCAGAAAATACACACCGTAAGCACCTGTCCTTAAATTCGATCCCATTATTTTGCAAGGCAATCGGAACGGTGGGTTGATTTGTGAATTCGATATACGCGTATGCACATGGTAAATTCTCGTTTCCGGATGCCATGCGCAGATACATGACCTGAAAATATATGTGCGATGAAAGCTTGCCGTGAAATGCACTATCCTGATGTCACCAAGAAGCCAGAAGGTGAAAAGGAAGGGACTTCATCTTAAAGAAAACTGGATGCTAGAAAGGTCACGCAGTACGTTGAACGCGCTACTCACCACCAGGCGCTATTTAAACATTTGACAAATAATGTTACAAAGCCAAAAGCCTTCAATGCACTCCTCTTCATCTCTTCATATCTCACGTTAGGACACTGCAAAACCTCGCTTTTGCGTATCTCTAGCAATTTTCATACTTTTACATCGAGTCTTCTCTTTATTCAGATTGTTTTTACGCGTAGATCCACACCTCCCCCCTACTCCCCAAGAGCCGGGAACCGCTTTTTCCTTAATGCGGGGACCCATTCTCCGGCGGGGAATCTAAAACAGCAATTCCTCGGCTCCAGGTTATGCCATAACTTAAAAAGAACGTGCCAACCTCCCCAATGTTGTCATTGAAGAAACGCATGACTTCATGCGGGTCACAATCCTTTGGCAGGTTCCCAACGTAAACGGTACGACGAATTTCCTCCACCTTCGACGCATCTGTGTTCGCACTCAACGCCGGATACGGAGGCAGACCAAGCGCCGTCAACGTCGGATCCACTGTAAGCAACTGAAAATAGCGTGCCATCTTAGTCAAGCTAAGCTAATTTTGGGACACGGTCAATTTGGAGCATTTAACGGCATCGGCCCTCTCGACCGCCAGCTTGGGTGGTACTGCAGCGTTTAGCAAAACCGCTGGAATAGTTCGGACCAGATTTCATAAACTCCGATGAAACACGTAGGCAACATTTCACTAACACACAGATCACATTACGCGCAGATGCAGTGCGCGCCGAACTGAATAAGTAATGCGCTTAACTGGCAACCACCGAATCCAGATTCATTTCCTTTGGCAGCTCAGTTTCTCAAAAAATGAAGGAGTCGTGCTGTGGCTGAGCACAACCCCCGCTGACATGAATCTATTTATATTGTGTGAAGTTGTGCCTCAACAGTGCAAGTCAGCAAATGAAAAAGAGGGCTTAAAGAAGTCAGGAAAAAAAATAAACTTCTAGGATCGTTGGTCATCAGTGCTTACAACCATACCATTATCGCAAACCAAGCGCGCCGCCAACTATATGAGCTCGACTAAGAGTGAGAATTATGACAGCGAAAAATGAAGATGGAGGAAAAAAACGTCTTTAAAATTCTTCTGGACGAAAAAAACCAAACGAACCCATGTAGTTTAATCTTGGATCTTTATCAGCTTCTCTTCCCTGGTTTTCTATTTGTTTAGGAATAAGCGGAGATTTCCTACCCACCTGCTAGCCTATCATATTTCCTTGTTCCATATATCTAGAAAGAAAATGGTGTGAGTACTTTAGGCATACTTTAAGCCTACTAATGCACGCATTAAAAAAAATGCTGGCAAAGGAATTTTCGGAGCTAGAAAAGTTTGCTTGTTTTTGCTTCCACGCATTACAATTCCATGAGTCAGCAAGAGTGGCTGAAGCACGAAACTGTTATACACGAAAACAAAACACAAAACAGCTTTTTCAGTGCCGAAAACTTTGTTTACAATTTATGATAGACACTCAGCGCTGCTGTAGATAGTGATTTTTCTTCAGCGGTTTCACGATTCGCTTCAGTACCCCCGAGTGGGGCAGGCAACAATTGAACACTGTCAACAAAAAGTGCAAGAAAAGGAGACTTGTTCTTTGCAACGAGATGAAGTTACAAAAGAGGGATGTAGGCACTGCATAATGATATCACTGATAACAGCAGATATCACCGATAACGAACCAGGCCATGCGGTGGCACAACCATCGAGTGGGATTGGATTCTCTTGTGGTCACTCTAACTCAACCGCAGACTGAAATTAACAATATAACGCCGTAATCACACATTATCTATGCAAATCATTCCTCGAACCATCCAACAACCCTCATGTCCCTCCTCCTTCCATGACCACCAAACACTCCCATCAAACAAAGCCCAATCGCTCAAACAGCGTAGAGAGTAAATGAAGTATTGCGTCCTCCTGATAGAAGTCCCGGAGATCCTATTTTTGGCGGCCCCATTCGAAGAGGGAGCGTGACTACATTTCAGGAGGACAAGGGCTCAGGAGGCCAATTTTCACGGCGTCCGAGAAAATGACTGAACAGCTCATACTCATAAGCAACATGGAAATTCCTTCCGAAACAGAAGTATACATTGCCGGCACCGCTAGCTAGTGCAAGCGCACCAGTTCTGACATCATTTACCGTCTCCGTGAACGAGTGAAGGTTTGCTTTTTCTTCTTCGCTCGCTCAGTCTGCCCAGTACAGTATCAGTGCAGCAATTTTATAAGCGCGATTGTATGGGCTGACCCGATATGATTTTGATTTTCTCAAGGGCAGATCATTTCACAAACTGCCAACAAATAATAATGAATATATAATAATGCATTTATCATAGTCCAACTAAACCGACCGACCGCATAAGCATCCAGTTGAAATCTCCTTTTCCCCACGTATTTTGCGATCCAGCCTGATGTAAAATGCTCTTCAATATGTTACATTTGAGCATCTTAGAGAGCTGTCTGAAACTACGCTTACGATTGACGCCACCGAGTTGAAATTTCATATGAGAGATAAGCTCATTATACCCATGCAATTTTCTGCCCTTTCAGGGTTCACGAGCTGGAACTGTCGGACGGGTAAACATACTGTCACAAACATTCGAGCACTACCACTTTCATTTTCCCGCCGTTCCCAAACCATTTCCATTCCATGTGACGTGGAAAGCTAACTGTTCCAGTCCTTTCCCAAAATCACACTTTTCTGTTGCGAAACTCCGAACATTTCCCAGATGTCCTTCACTACTGCAAAGTTCTCCATCCCAATCAAAGATATATTTGTAAAAGTGTTAAAACAGAATATCCCGTCGCGCATTTATCCAGAACTACTCCCCAACTGCAGGTCGGTAAGTCTATGCTGCATTTCATAGAGCACACACACAGTAATATTTCTATAGAAGATCGCCGGCTGCCGTCGTCTTTCGCGCGAATATAAATCTAAAACAGAATAAGTCTTATTACATCTTTTGCTCTTTTTTGTTTCAGCCATCCATAATTTAAATAATATTACTAGAAGATTCATGGCGCCCATAATGAAGCAAAGCACGTTGCGCCGTTCCACATTCAGATACGCTGAAAAACAAGAAAATAATTTTACACAAATTCTAACTGATTCGCGTTCACTGTACGCGCCCAGAATAAACAACTACCAATAAGAGATGGAAAAGGGAAGGTGCAACAGAAGTATGGAAAGAGTCCAAAGCGCCCCTTGTATAAAAAAAGGAGAAAATTAACAAAATAGATCGATTAAATCAAAAGACGGTATTGATCATTCCCAAATGTTCAGAAATTTAGCAAATTTCCTCCAGTCACATCCAAGCAAACCCGATCCTAATAAAAATTCGATTTCAGATATTTGTTCGAGGCGGGGTTAATCTACGGATGGAACCGACCCTCATGGTCGATGTTCGAATGCTCTACTGGCCACGCTACACCAGTAAATGATCGCTAGCATTGAGGTGATCGCGTTTACGTACAGCACGTTGCTTCTCAGCAAAAAATTTATCACATACATACTACGGCATCCTATTTTAAATTCACAAAATAAGAAAAATAACTATAACCATTTGCTGGCCGTCACCGAGATCCTGGATCTGATTCACCACATTCGGAGGTAGCTGCCGCTGACCAGGCCACGCTGGCCCACCAGTCTTCAGCGCAGTCTCTTCGTCGGGGACCGTATCTTCAACAAAAGCTGTCGTTTAAATAACTGATTTAAAAAACGCCATATCCTAGCAATATGGAGCGATCAAATGTGGGCAGCTAGAATGCAAAATGCCGAATATGCCTGGGAGAAGAAAAAGGTGTAAAAAGCAGCGCGTACGCTGGCGCAGCATTTAGAATAAAACCAGTGCTCGAAAACAAGAAATATTACCGTGGAATTAAATTCACTATAAAACTTATTCCATTCGTACCGTCTTTTACCCATTTTAAAGATTTACGAACAGATCGCTGTGTGCTTGCTGGTCAAAAATGACTTGAATTCAGGAAATAGAGGCAACCTGAAATTGAAGGTATGCAGACGAGCGCACGGTCGATGAAAACCGTATTGGTAAGATGCTGTGCAACCTCCACTGACTTCGACTCCTCGAACTTAACATATGCAAACTTCTGCGTGAACGTTGATAATTGCGGATGGCCGTCCGTCGGATACATCTAAAGCACGCAGAGTGCAACTTATGGAATCGCAGACGATTTGCTAGAGCAAAGGCAAACAAAAACTCCGCCACAACGATGAAAAGCTTTTAAAACGAAGCTAAATCTCACGCCTACAATGTTGTGGCTACTAAAACATCCATTTAGGAGGCACGATGAACATGAAGTCTGCGTAAACAAATTTAATCCGAACGACCGGACAACTCAATGCCGCTCTCCTTACTTGTTAATTCTACTATGAAAATCTCGAGTTGCACTTAAACAGTTACTTGTCAAAGAATTTTTGCCATCAAAACTCTATCACCTCCAAGTCCTATCGCTACCATCACGCTGGAGAAGAAGGTGGGACTGACTTTTTGTTCTAAGTTCGTAGCACGTAGAATTTTGAAGGCGCATAGCCGCTTTCGCAAGCTACAGATTTCGACAAGAAGACCCAATTTCGCATGGGAGGGACTTTTGACTAGGGATCCCAAAAGAGCGCACCACTTCCGTCTTCAGTTCAAATTACAACTATGCAGAGAACTTTCCAAGGGGTGCCAGCTCATCATGCAAATATCTGCGCCTTCTCTCCTTCGTATTCTAGTGTTAGCCCTCACCTATTCCAGTACTGACATGTGCAAGGCGCTTTTCAACATCACGACTGCGGAAATATCCAACGAACTTGTCATCCACATCAACAGATTCGGTTTGGTGCTCGTCTCCCACCAATACAGTTCGACTCCACCAACTACTATGAACATCCACCTGCATTCCTAGGGAACCCATATAGGCATGGAAACTGCCCGCTTCAAACACTGACCTGCTTCAAAGATGAGGCAAAAATACAACGCCTAAACACGACTACATCCTAAGCTGTGAACGTTGGCTTCAAACCCAACAAAAATTCGCATTAACCATGTGTGATGACCACAATAAGGGTTTAACAGATACAAAATCAAATAAGTTGCTAAGACGTACCTTAAACTCATCGATTCTTCCGATAAAAGCGAAGAGCTGATAAATCTGCTCCTTGGTGGCGGACATCGAGATATTGCTCACGTGGAGCACACGGAAGCGCGGCTCGTCTCCACCCATGCTGAGCTGATTTCGATACTAGGCCACACAATACACACCTCTCGGTCTGTTCTGCCCTGCAAAATGGCCTTCGTGGGAACAGACGACACAAAAGAATTCACGTTCGTTTCCTAGGCCATTTTATATAAATGCGTCGCATCAATACGTTTCTGTCATACGCGACACAAGTGCACATGCCACATCAAACAAAGGTAGGCACCGCTTAATCCTATCCACTTCGGTATCTAAACAATATTGTCGGGGACGAGATTAAGCATATAAGACCATCGACGATTGTTCAGAAAAGTCGCCCAACAAAAAAAAGCTTTAAGGGCGCATCTGGTCCTGCAATTTTCTTTCCTCTGGAATGGTCAGATGGCCAGTAAGTTCCGCGAAGGTACGGGTATATTTGAGACCTGCTGATTTCACACCTGCCACTCGTGAAATATCGGAAGTTTTGACCAACCGAATTTAACTTTTGCATCGAAAGCAACCCCCACGAATACAACTTTTTAAGAAGAGCATTTCTGGAATGAGCAAAACCTTACAACACATCCGTACGAAGGTTGACGGTAACTGGACAGATCTGAAGGTTCAGCATTTAACCAGGTAATGAAATTTTATGACTTTAAAGGATAACGCCTAGTCTGACCTTCGATGGAACATAAACAGACGCCACAGTAACAAAACGACTACAACCGCCACCTAAACAGCGTCTCATCTCAAATTCTATTATGATCGATTTCCGGCATAAGCACTCCATGTCTCCCAGCCTCGCAGTCTTTCCTCTCCTCTAAACAACTCCACCTCAAGCCTGACTCTCAGTCAAAAAACCCCCCAAATTCATTAATCTCATCTACGAAGTTTGCGCAGCAACGCGTATCGGATCTGAAGCGCGCACATGTGCACGGCACTGTTTAAATTGGAAGCAATCCAAACTACAGTAAACTCTAATTCCTACTTCGAGCAACTTGATGTTCATGTCGTCATTAGAAGCACGGATGAGACCTAAACGAATAAATACTGGAAAACGGGAGGAGGGGCATATGAGGTGGTGGGAGGTCCGGTTTTTGGAAGAGCAATACGGGGGGAGAGCAGGAGCCAGATAGAGAGTAACGAATAGAGTTGAAGATGATTGAAGTATGCGTTGTTTTGCGTATTGCAGCGACGAAAGGCAATGTGAAACTACACAGGAAGGGTAGGGAATGGAAAGGGAACCAAAGTTTTCTTCGTGCATGTAAACATTAACTCAGCAGAATACAGTCATAATTTTCACGAAAACTGCAACCAAATTTGCAAACAAGTTCGCACATGCGATTTTGCGACTCGGCTCGTCACACCTGCCAGTTTTACTTGAACTGTTCATGCAAAGGATGCAAAGAAAGGCAGCTGTAATTTCATCGATTCCTGTATGGATGCAGCCGACAACCATGCCCACGCATGATTGTTCTGACCAGTTTCGGAACGCCTGGTGGTCAACCTGCTGGCGATCCGTCGGGGAAGTAGCCGGGAATCGAACCCAGGTTTTCCGGCATACGAAGCGGGAGCTCTACCAGTGAGCTACTGCCTGCCCCAAACTGTTCATATGAGACGGAAATTGATGTTCCAATTGACGTTTTGAACGAAAAGTAACAGCAGTCCGACAAATGCCTTACAACGCAGTAACATTCATGGGTTGACTGTGAGCACGACCCCTCCACTGGCACCTTCATTGTTGCAAGTAACCAAATCAACGTAAAAATTTTGCTAAGATGTGCAAAATAACTGTAAATGTAAAAAATCCACAAAAATTTTCCTTAAAAAATAGGTAAGGAACAAAAATTTTCTTAAGATATCACTTCACAACAATATATTGATTCATTAATTTCTCGTTTCCCAGCCTATATATTTTTGTTTGAACAGCTAAACACTCCTAAACAGCAAACGTAGTGCTGTATTCTATGACCTCCAATAGAAGCTTCAGAGCTTGTAGCGTTCTCATCTTTAATAAAGTCACCAACTGAAGCAGAGATCCCTATTTTTATAAGGTGCAATGGTGACAGTTTAAGAAGTATTTATTAATACTGTTGTTGAGAGACGTCACTTACACAATAACAAGAAGCGTTTAGTCAAAGTATCGGCATTTCATGCCACCACCAAGATCATGTAGAACGCATAAAATGTTATACTTATAACCTGCTCAGCGCAATGGAATATTGGCAAAATTCCGACCGATTGAACTGTCTATGTCAGGTTTCATTGAAATAATTAAGCTTAAGACGCATAGTGAGAGCAGATTTTTGAAATGTCAGCTTGAAGAAAACGACTTTGTTCAAAGAGAGTTTTAAGTAAGCAGCGATTTCATTGCAATGATATTTGGCAGGCACTATCGCAGTTTGTGAGAGATCTCTCAAACAGAATCCCAAACATTAGAAATAACTCCGCTCAAGCTGACTTACAAATATATTTGGACTCATGCGACAGAATGTTGTACCCAACAGATTGCATCAGAAGCAGCTCAACATGTGAATTTTCGCGTGAGAAATGAGAAGTTTCGGGAAAACGAATGGAAAATTCCTTGCAAGTACCGGCAGCTCTGAGCTCTTGAGCAAAAAATTTTTTCCGTAGCTGAGTACCTTTCATTTGTCTCTTGAGCATTCACTGAATGAATTATGCAGTTTTGACGACGTTTGTTATACGCTCATCTTGCACGCTTCTCGGCTTACGATAAAGAGCTAATCCAATTCTCGTTAACACAAAGATCTTTTGTTAGTTCGTCAAATGAAGTGCTTATGCAAATTGCACTCTCATGATCAACAAGCATTTTACCCCTTCATACGTGCTCCTCATCAAAATACTAAATGCGATCTGGTCTTAACATTGCAAAGCAGCATTTAAAAACTTTTATTGGCACATCTGCAAATCAATGAATTTTTTAAACGGCACAAAATGAGTGAGTGAAACAATAATCAAAAATCTGAAAAGGCAATCACCTAGAACTATAAATATTTCACTGAACTTAACAACTTGCAAACTCCCTTCAGTTGTCGTCACTGAATAAAACCGCAATGACAGCTAGATGAAAGCACAGATGTAAGATAGGTCATAAATTATTTAAAAATGGTATTCACTTCTGTATATCGTCACTTTTCTCGGAGAGAGACTCATCAAAAATAGTGCTTAAACGCGCTCGAAAATGATGTTTCAAAGACGGCATAATTTGAAAATAAAAATGCAACTTAAAGCATTATGATCATGATGTTATTAGTAGTCGAAGAGATCTGGAAATAACTTTTGCAATAACTAAAACATTTTTTGTGGTCACATTTGATTTCTGCCGAAGCACCTATCTTTGATAGCTAAAGTAGTTTTGTAACCAGATTTTTTTAGAACCAGTTTGAAAAAACACCACATACCACACCACACGCCGTACACCACGCACACACGCATCACACCACACACCAAAACATACCACACCACACACACTAGACACCACGCGTCACACCACACACCGCACACGATAACAGACCACACACCACAACATACCACAAACCAGACACCATACGCCACAACACCACATAACACATCGCACACACACCACACACTACACACGCACACGCGCCTAGATACACACAAAGCACAAACGCACACACACGTACACACAAGCACACGCATGCACACACTCACACATACGTACACACACCCGCACACTCACACGCGTACACACATACGCATGCACAAACACTCACACGCACGCACACACGCGCGCGTACACATACATGCACACGCGCGCACACAAACGCGTGTACACACATGCACGCACAAACGCACACGCACACCCACACACGCACACACGCGCATACACACACGCACACACAAGCGCACACACACGCACACGCACACACACGTACACACAAGCACACGCACACACACGTACACACAAGCACACGCACACACACACATGTACACAGACCCGCACACGCACACGCACACACACGCACAACGCACACAGACGTACGCACACCCGCACACGCACACACGCGCATACACACACGCATGCACCAACGCTCACACGCGCGCACACACGCGCGCATACACCTACATGCAGACGCACGCACACACACGCGAAACCAGAAGCACACATACGCGCGTACACACACACAACGTTAGCTAAAATAAAAATGGGCTATCAAGAAAAATTTCGGATACTGATAAAATGGTGACATAAATATGGAGACATAAAATCAGAATTTCAGTACGTTACGAAAGCACCGAAGATCTCATAAGAGAATTACAACAATCCCTTTGAAGTGATTTGTTATGAAGTGGTCTATCAGCTACACAAGCCAGTCAAGGACATATGCCATTCAACGTTCTTATTATTCAAAAAACAACCACAACTATGCTTACGAAACCTCTCTTCAAAGAGCAAAATATTAGAAAAAAAGAGCGATGAAACGGCGAGCACAAAATTAAGTAGAATGCACGCCAACTTTTGAGACTGTTGAAGTCTTTACGGACAGCATTTACGCGCATATCGAATAGTTCGTTGAACAGCACATGGCTGATCGTCTGTAAAGAGCACTGAAACGTTACCTCAACTTGCAACAGGAATTGTTGACTATGAACGCGTCGGAACGATGCCATTCAGTAAAGTGAGCATGTAGTATAACTGTTCGACCTTACGTGTACCAGCATAAACTATTGTTTAGCATGTTATCTTTTCTTGACTAAGCTAACTTTCCTAGTGAGGCTGAATGATTTTAAAGAATGAACCACTGAATCGATGGCAAACGTCACTAAACTGTGCCGTCGTTGCTGAGTTTTACCGTGTAAAATTCAAAACTGCGTTTTCATATCAAACGGGAAGTGCGATGCAGATGTAAAATTCAAACGCAAGCGATGCGCAGCTGTTTGGGTTGGAGTTCAAGTGGCACCGAAAAAGAGCTCTGCTGAGGGTCACTCCGAAGAGCATCTTAAAGGTGTTTTCTGTGCCCAAAACACGCGTTTGCGTTCGGGCATGATCAAACTATGTCTCTATAACAGGTCTGCGTCGCTCTTACCGTTTCATCATTCCAGGACTCCACGAGGACAATCGTCAGAACCTTCCCAGCCGCTTTGATTTCCTCTTCTCAAAAACATCACGTCATTTCTTACAAGAAACGGTTGTATGCGGTTAAATAGGTTAAGCGCTGCTGTGGTTTTGAAGATCCCTACAAGGAAAAATTTTAGACAGTATTAAATGCGTAAGCAAAGCGCAAAACGCGAACATCTCCGTTAAATTTGTATGCTAGTTGTTAATTCTTTAAATCATTCGGTTGTTTTAGGGTGGAGGAGGTTTGCTTTCCGAGAAGGTATTGCTTGACAGTACAAACAGCTTAGAGAAACGATTCGAGACTGAACACACTGACGGAACGTAGGAAGGCGTGTAGACAGCACACAAGTTGAACGAGGAGATGCAAGGCAAATAACCACGATATGTTCGAATTAATATAAATGTTTAGCTTTAAAAGCTGCGTAGTTAATACACGCATTGTGAAGAAGAGAACAATGCCGTAATGAGCCAAGGAGGACCGGAGCTAAACGCTAACGAAGCCTGAATTCTGCTTACTGTTCGCTCGTTTTAGAAACTTCCAGCTCGCTTCGCTCAGCTCAGCTCGGAAACTTCGTGCCAGATATTTCAAGTGGCCGCTTAAATTTAAAGTAAAAACAACGTATTTGCTCACAAAACATTGCTGAAACTCTCGGGCTCCCCACATTCTTTTTGTCGTACCGGTGGTCTCAAAAAGTCATTCGTTCTACGAGGGCATAAATTATGGTTTGTGTGTTACTCGGATCAAATTTGCTTGCAACAAAACGTTGCTTGTTTATTCTTCAAGGCGACAATATTTTGAAAAGTATCAATAGATTTTTTCAGAAACGAACTCTTTTAGGCCATTAAGATTCGCTGCCGTTCTAGTTGGTAGTCAGCATAAATACTGTGCGTCTTTGCGTTCTCACTTCAGCCGGCAAACCCAAAAATGGGTCTTGTAACATCAGGTAGCATGCGCCATCGAGAAACTAGTCCAGAGTTTAAGGAAGATGCTCATCATATGGTCCGAACCTATAGAATAACGCTTGAGGCATTTAGCTGCTTCTATTTGTTCCATGCGCTGCGCCACAAAGTTTTGACAGTTTTTCGGTTTTGGACGAACTGTTCGATACACCCTGGCATTCTTTGCATGATTACGTAGACAAACGGATGCACAATTAAGCTGGTCAAATTTCACTTAGAAGAGCTGAAATATGCGAATGCTCTTTAACCTGCATAAGTACTCAATCATTTTAGCAAGATCATGTCATAAACTGTGATCATAAATGCGATAAGCGAGATGGCGCAGCAAACGATAAATATTTCCAGTTCTTACATCATGCGTACGAATTGTTTCAGCATTAATGGTATCGTGAAAATAAATAATTCAAAAAATTTCGAGAAAGGTGGGGACCATTGTCCACAACCGACAATGGCGACCACAGCTCAAATAAACAAACATCTTTTAGAAGATATCGACGCTTCATATGGGGCATCCTTGATCAAGGGTTTTGCGACTTCTGCTTATGTCGACTGTTTGTTAAGGCCAAAGGATTTTTTTTCACTCAAGTGTGTATGAATTTCAGGAGGATGTCTTTTTACCGTTTCATCCATTAGCAGTGCTTGGCTGAGGCAGCTGCAGCGGTGAGCGGTTGAACAATGCGATCGCTAGAAGAAGAACTGCGAGAGACGAAGCGTGACAATGCCTTATTGCTTGCGCTGTATCGCGAAGAAATGGTGCGACGAGCTTTCGCTGAGGAACGGCTTCGTGAGATGAACAAGCAGATCGCCCTGCGAAGGTACCGCTTTCCTGTTCACTTTCCGGTTCACTAAAAAAGTCTTATTTTTATGCAAATCATGAAGTTGTTATAATCATCTAACGGGGACAAAACCTGACGTGACGAGATCCGTTTTTGTTCGGATTTTTAAATTTCTTATGTTTGTGCGGCATACTTCTGTAAGCCCCTCCTGCAAGACCAAAAAGTGCATTCCATTTCGAGCCAGGAAGGTTTGAAGTGAAGGAGCCACATATACATTCAGCTATATTCCTTCACATGTAGTCATAGGTCGATAGCAGGATCTTAGCAACGACTAGATTAGGAGTCTTTCCGGACAGCAGACCCGCTGTTTTGCAGCACTGCAGCGTAGCACTAAATGCAACACCCTGAAATTTTGTACTGTTTCAGCTGGAAGAGCAGCATGTTTACTTCACTTACACTGATGATCCTGATCCTAACCCTGTCCTGAACTATCAAGAAAAATAGAATTGGAAAGGTTTCATTTCTGGAATGGCATTCTTCTATTTTAGGGACGCACAGTCGTTTTATTGCAGAAGCAAAGTTTCCTTTCAGAATGTAATGCTGCTGTAGCTGCATTACATTTTAATCGTCCGGTCGTTCAAGGATCATGGTTTTTTCAGTTACACCTGTCAGTCTTCACTCTCGCATCATTTATGTGAAGCGGAGTGGAGTGGAAGGGAGAAAGGCGGGCACTGATCATTACCCATGAATTTTTTTCTCATTTTCGTTTAGGACTTGGCTTGAAAATTTTAGCTTATATAGAACATTGTTGTGAATTTGCTCAGTCCGTATTAGTTTCCAGGTTTGGGCGCCTTAAAGGAACTACTTATTTGCGACTGATGTTTCGCTCTACAACTTTCTCTAAAACTGTATTTCGCTAGCACTCATGTTTACATAGTCTTCGTTGCGGCATGTTCCTTGGAGGGCATGCTCTTTAGCCGTTGGGCCAAGGGAGGGAATATGTCGAATTACCATGAAAAAAAATTTTTGCGACTCAGATTAGTTGGCCACACAACGCTTTCTTCCATCTCTTTGTAATAACCTAAGCTCCAAAGTGTTTTTCCGTAATTCTAAGCTCCAGCGTTTGCTCATCATCATTTATCCTCTCAGCTTTCTTTTTCTTCGTTTTCACCGCCCTTTTTTTTGAATTCAAGCGTGGTGCTTCAAAATCTGAGGGAAATTGATGGAATTCGCGAAAATGAGTTGGGTGGAAGGATCGCTCATGCGTGAGGTTATGCACATTGTTGTCTTTGATTTTCAGTCGTTTATGTGAGAGCACTATGTCAGTAAGCGAGGCGAACAGCAAATCCCTAGATAACGTGGCCATATTTCCTGCATCATGCATGGCCTCATCAAAAAGGACCGAGCAACCGCTGTTAGTTGGCGAGGTACACCATGTTCGCACATCAGTTATCATTCTGTCACCAATATCCGAGCCGTTCAATGTTAAGGGCGAACATTATGTCATTAAGCAGCGTTTTAATAGAACGTTTGACCGCTCAGGTAGTGTCTTTTTCGAAGTCGGCTTTCAGGTTGCGTTTCAAATTGTCAGCTGTTTCAGAATGGCATCTTCTCTGTGCTAGTGTGTTCCACCATGCCTTATTCAGTGCTCGTTTTGTAGAGTGAGAGGGCAGGTTTTGTAGTGAGAGGGGCAGTTTAGGTCCCCAAGAGCAGTCTTCGAACAGTACACTTCTTGTCGTTTTTTTCTTTTTTTTTTTTAAATAGCTCCAAGTCCATTCTGCGAATTCCTTCCTTTATTCAAAAGATTCTTTATACAACAAGTCGAAGGAAAGCAGGGCTTAGAAAAATCCAATAGGGTTGCTAACGATTGTAGTGGACTGTAAGATGAGTGTGTTTAATGTGTGTCCACTTTCATTTGCGCTGATGTGAATGGTAACAGCCAGACTTTTCTTGAGGTCAGTAGCGTCAGTTCGACGAAGGCATCTGTGTTACGGTTAGCCGGTTCTCGATTCTTTTACTTCGTCGACGAAGACGGCCGCTTCGAAACGGATTCGTGCCCGGTGCTGGCGGTATTGCTTTATTGTTAGGCATGATGGGGTTTCTTTCCTTCCACTGTCGTGAAACACATAGCATAATGGCTGATTACCTGGCTTCTGCAGTCGAACTTTTGGATTGGCTTTTGTTCTAACTGTTACTCTGAGAAATATTGCGTATACCGTGTAAATGCAATATTTGTAACATCCTCCTTGGTTTGTTCACAGTAACTTCACAGTTCACAGTTCACAGTAACTTCACGTAACATCCTCCTTGGCGTAATTGTTTATTCACAGTAACTGGTGGAGGAAGACTTGAGCGATGAAAGTTGTCAGCTGAATTGGCGTTCCAAGTCTCCTTGTCTGAAGTGTTCCTTCAGAAAAAAAAAGAAATCGAGAAGTATGTCTAAAAGACTTCGTAATTTGTGGAATTGATGAGCTGAGAACTACGGATTTGTGTCGGCAAATGAGGTATAAAGGGGTCGTGAGTGGAAAAGACAGGTTCCTTGTGTGTGGTGAGCAGCAAGCGTTCCATGGAAGCATATCTTCGCATGAGATAATGCTTAGGATTTGAAACATGTAGTTGACCCTCGGTACGACGATTTCACTCTACGGGGAAATAGACTCGCGAGCAAAGAATACCAGGGATGCGGGAGTTGCCGAGTCGCTTCGCCATGCGAGATGCAGCGAGCAAGCTTATTTGCGTGCTTGCAGAGATGGAGATGTGTAACTTTGTCATCGTTTCAAGTCGAGAACTCGTTATAGAGAAGAAAGCGATAATTTTATTAGCTTTGGTTGGTGCATCTAGTCAGGTCATTTATACAACAGCGTTGTAGTTCATTCTGTCGCAGCAACGTCCCAGATATTTCGGCCAGCTTCGTCGTCGGCGAGCTGCGCTTGCTGTTCATTAATTGTTTGTAATGAAGCGAGCTTGCAGTAAGCCAAGGTGTTGTTGTTCGCTGCAGGACGCATTGCTGGCTCGGAACGCGTGGTTTGTTCGGCGTTCGCATGAGCGGCAAATGCGCATAATGGAGGCATCTAAACGGCGAACAGCTCTAGCAGCTGCGAAGCGAACGTTGGCATGTGATCTACTGGCGAAGAGGGTTAGCGTGCACGACGCATTGCCCAAACTGAATGAAGATTTGGGCAGCATAGGCGCTTTTTCGCAGAGCGAGATGGCGCGCGCTACCCGCAGGTTTGCGCTCTAATTAGAGATGTCTGTTCGAGGATGTTTACGCTTTTATGCATGAAAACGTAAACCAGAATGAGCTTCAGTTTTTTAGGTTCTGCTTGACTGAAATATTGTTTCGGTAACTTTGTCGGCCTTCTCTTATGATATTCGAGGGTTTTTGGAAGTCCGTTCTTTTATCCTGTAATTTTGTCATGCCGTGTTTCAAGTGCAGCCAACATACAGTGTTGGAGTAGATTTATGATAGGGATAGCAGGTCAACCGACTTCAGGTATTAGGTCACTATCATGACCAGAAGATGGTTCCATTTCAAGGCGAAGGACTTGTAAATCGCAGCATCTTAGACGGAGGGTGCACATTCGATCTTCAGACCGGTGGGCAATATGTCTTCGAAGAGAGTGAATCGTGCTTGTATTTTCCAGCACCTCAAAAAGAGTTCAAATTTCAGGGAGCTTACTTTGGGATCCTTCCGTTAAAAATGTTTACAACACGACTGTTTGCATCTTGCCAGTCTTCAATTGTTTCTTATGTCCCGTAACATATACAGCATCAGTCATTTTGCGCTCATCATTTAATTAAACTCATTTTCTTTCCTATGTTACATTCACTGAGAATATAATAACTTTAATATGGCGTCAATTTTGTGGAGAAGAAAAGCGTTTTTCACTCGTATTTCGGCAATGATGGCCGTATATTGATACTTGGAGAACGTATATCGGATTGTGTTAGTGAATTGCAGCCGATTTTTTGAAAGTTTTGTCCTAAATGAATTTTTTTTTCTTTTTCTGCTTTCGATGAGATAGCTGTCCAACGCAAATAGTTGCATGATTACAGGCGAGTGCAAAAAACTGATGAATTCCTAGTGAGAAGGTCGAGGGATGTCGACGAACAGAATCGACATGTAGACCGCCTCTTGGCGTTCTGTTACAGCCAGGTTACATAACACTTGTGAAAGCTCGTTCAGATAGCATACCCAGATATCCTTATTTTGAATGGCCGTTTCTCACGCAGTGCAGCTACACTCTTGGCGCTTTTCGACCAGGTGGAAGGGGCCAGAAGGTTTTCTTGGCGCAGTTACATTACAGATAAGATGCGGGAAAATGGTCATTGAGAAGGCCGCATATAATGGGCCACATAGGAAGCTATTTGCACGAAATATTTTGATCCAAGGTTTCACTCATGAGTCACGTGACATCGTTTATCTCCACTCTCTATTTTGATAGGTCAGCACTGTTATTCTTTTTTGTTAATATTTATTTTGAGCCTCAGATTCGTGCATCCCGCTGTCTAAAGGCTTATTCTTTTAACATAACGATCGTTTGTTTCTTACGATAATGAAAAGCGTGGGCCATTTGAGGATCACATACAGGCAGTTTCTCTCGCCTATTTATCCCCTCCTCACCTCCTTTCCCCCGTTTGGTCACTGTGCGCGAGTGATGCAAAACCAAGAATTTTTTAGACCATAGCCCAGCACTTGTTAGTTTCAATTCTCCTCTTCCTACCTCCCCAACCCATTTTGGGAACCTCGGGGAGGAACACTAACGAGCGGATCACATCCATTTCTCTCCTCCCATGTTCATACATGTTATGGACAATCTTTATAAAATTCGCTATGAGAATTCCTTGGGTTAAAGCCGATCAAAAACTTTAGTTCAGATGTGTAGTTTCACAGATGTGGTGGATTACATTTTTATCTTTCAGTCGGGAGTGGATTTTCGCGGGCCGCAGCCCGATTTCAAACAAAGGTCGCAATTGACTGGATGAATGGAGAAATAGTTTGGAAAGAGAAAAAGGAAGAAGAAATTAAGGCCACAAGACCGATACTGCTAGAAGTCGAGTTCATAACCGTGTTCCAGTTTGAGAGGGAGGCTCATTTGATGGGCCAAATTCATGCCGAATTTTTATGAAATATTGTGCGCAGTTTGGAGACTAAATTAGAGAGGGAAGTTGAATTGAGTAGGGCTTGTAAGAGCTTCCGTCTGCAAAAGTAGGTCGAATTTGGACGGGACACTGTACTGAGGCTGAAGGGCGAGAGGGAAGAGGGCTGAATTAGAGAAATTAAAGCAAGCACGGTTTACGTACGTTGAATTCGCTGTAGCTGCGAGGTGAAGTAGTTTTATCACATTCACTTTAATTGTGTAAAATTTTCAGGCGGTTCAAGCGAAACAGGCACGTAGAACGAACGTTGGATACCAACATCGTGGCATCTGAAACGGATCTTTTGACGTCTCGGCGTTTCTGAATTCGTTCTGTGCATATATTGGTCGCCCTTTCTTCGAGTTGCTTTCGTCACTTTTTTGTCAGATCTCATTGAGGGACTCGGATGAGGTCGATTTTGTTTTGAATTTTCGGTGCCAAACGCAAGCAGGGAAAATGCACAAAGGCAGTTTGTATTTTTACGTGCGGGACGTCAAGCGAGACAGTGATTCTTGAAAGTTGAAGATAATTAGAATTCGCTTTATCTAGTTTATTTACACTGTCGGAAAGTCGTTTTAACCAGCTGGTTTTCGGCATCGTTTTTATGCATACCGCCGGCATCTCGATTTTCTTCGCCTTTGGAGGAAAGAAATCTTCAGGAGTGGGATCGTGGTTCATTTGATGGCTGGTCAGGTAATACCCATACTGTGATGGTTCGCCTGTCGAACTTCGTTGAAGTAATTTCTGAAATAAGTTTTGCGGTGAGCCATTGTCTTGCTGTGCGCAAAGAGGATCCTGCATTTTGATGGGCAGTATTGCCTTTCCACTGATTTTGCCTGGTCAAAATTCTGCTGAAGTTCTGCCGAAAAGAAAACGATCCCTAAATGCTTCTGAGCCAGGTTTCTGTCCACATGCAGTCTCAGGATACAGGAGTTTTAAGCGCATGGTGTAAAAGGGGCTAAAACTAGACCACTAGAAGGTGTTGTGGTGGTTTCCGTAGGCGATGAGTTTAAAAGCGACCTCGTCGCACCCCAAATTTTTCGACGCTTTCGACAATTTAAAAAAAAAATTCCATACTCTGCTTCGAAATAGGACTGAAACAAGGTATTCTTTGAGCAGTTAAGTAGTTAGTTAGTTAAGTAAAGTAAGAAGGGGGCGATGAATAACTTAAGCGTACGGCGAAAAAATTCGCTGATAGACGATGTACGCTAACTATGTACGGAGCCTGATTTGATGTTCTGCAGAACTGTTGGTCTGTCTTCATTTTATAAGGGAGAGAGAAAGAGAAAGAGAAAGAGAAAGAGAGGGAGGAACGGGGACAGGGTGGAAGTGCGTGCGTACATGTATATAGTGCGTATACAGAAAGGCAGATATCTAACAGGTTGACCCATAACTCCTCTTCATTCGCTGCTGAGCATGACGGTTGTGATGTAATCGCGATATTAATAAGCTGCGCTCGCTAATCCACTGCATCACCTTAACCAAGTCAAATAGATTCGTAGCTACTAATGTTGGCATCGTTTTATTATTGTCGTATGTCTTGGTTCTGTTTGTCTCCAAGCATCACTGTCTCTGTTTCCCGTGCATTACCTGTCACTGGAATCTGAAGGAAATTATTCGCCATGTTCTAGAATGCTGGCCCAAGCAAAAAATGGGAATAGAAATGATGATTGTGAAATTCTACACTTTTTTCTCCTGCAAGGCCGGACTTTTTTACGGTGTGATTTTTTTTTTTTAAATTTTACAATGGACGATTCTTACGATGTTCTGAGATTTCCAGTGACAATTTAACAGCTACTACTGACTGACATGATTCACTTGGTCGGCCAATGTATTCTGGTTTTAGTGCCACTTCAGCTCGGTTCTTCTACGTGGGGGGGGGGGGATGCATTTTTGCGCTCGAAAGACGATCATGAGGTATTTGGACTGGTAAAGAAGAAAAAGAAAAAAAGGGGGAGGGGGGGGGGGGGGGGGGGATGCATTTTTGCGCTCGAAAGACGATCATGAGGTATTTGGACTGGTAAAGATATTGTATGAAATGCGAACGCCATTCATACAGCAAAACGCTTTGGGTAGCGATGTGAAAATGATCACATTTTTAATAGTTTCGTTGTACAATCGTCTTTTAAATTTGGCGTGTTTCTATGTTCGCTTCTCAACTTTGCGCTTCTGCGAATTTAAATTTCGGTTGTAAGCGTATACAGAGAGAGTGCAATTTGCATTCGAACTGCTTAACTATAATCAGTCGTCATACTAATATTGTCTCATTGCAAAAATATTTTTATTTCAATGTATTACATTTTTACATTCCAAATGTTGAATTAAGGCTTTCGTCTTCCACCGGAAAGTCATCGCTTCCACTTCCCCCAATTACCCTTGCCCATCCCGTCCCTACGCCCACTTCCAATTTCCTGGATATTTAAAGCGACTTTTTCTGCACTGTAAACAGTGAAGTAGAGACGCCGGTACATGAAAGGATGGCATGTGAAAGGTCGTCATGGAGTCTTAAAGTGGTATCACGCACTCCAGCAATACTTTCATATATTAAATCGTTGGAGAAATAACGATGACATTATTGACATTTGCAACCTCCAATGTTTTTGTAAGTGAGCCTTTGCGGTCTCGTTATACGATTGTATGACACGGACACTTGTATTGTAGATAGTGGTCTCATTATGCAACTCTGTGGTCGTCAATATCGCTAATTTTAATTTTCTAGTAAACGTATACGAGTACTCAAAGATATGGACTAAACTGTGCGGAGCAGTCCATTGCATTCGAAGCAGTTACGTAGAGCTCTGGTAGGTTGAGCCGGTTCTGCCCCGGTGTCTAGGGTGAATGAAGGTTTTGATTTCGGTGACCGGCAAAATTGCTACGGGTTCTTTAACAAACAAATTTCTGAATTGTTGATATGCTGATGGATTTAGATTAGCTGAATTTATAAGTGGTGACTGAGTTCTTAGAAGTCAAACCTTGAAGTGTCCTTAAGTTTCCCACTTTTTACCTCGTTGATATTTAGTAGGATGAACGAGAAGAGACCGCGGATGTTGGTGCGCCGAATCACACGAGGATGAAAAGAACGTAATTAGTTATGCTGGTGCTGCCACAGGTAGGGGCGGTATTGTGGTCTTGGTTGACGACACATCAGGATGAATTAAGGCGATGAAATTATGACGAATTTGAACGCGGTGAAGGTAAAGGTAAAGGAGGTGGTTGTTGTGTTCTCTAATTTCCACTGTTGTGTTGGTCGGTTGATGAGGCTAGGCGAAGTCGATGAGAAGACGTTTGTTGACGAAGAACCACAGTTCACAACAACTGAACAAGAGCATGAATACAAAAGAAACACTCCTTATATACCCGGTGGTGCGTAATTTTGTGTGGTCTGATTGGATGGGGATATAGAGATTTAAAGGGCCTTCCCTAAAGAAGAGGAGCTAGGCTACACCCCTTGGCGGTGAAACAGCCGCGCAGTACAGAATAGTTAACATCAATAACAGAATATTCACAGTGGTGAAGGCCTCAACGAGGCGCTGCAGTACTAAACATTACATGCAAAACGGTTTTGATTTTCGCAACAACGTAGGCATAAGTGAGCTAGCGGGCATGAAGCAAAGCTATAATTTGAGGACATCTTTGAGCTCCACAGTTGTACATACTCTCATTAGTCCAAGTCGATGAGAAGACGTTTGTTGACGAAGAACCACAGTTCACAACAACTGAACAAGAGCATGAATACAAAAGAAACACTCCTTATATACCCGGTGGTGCGTAATTTTGTGTGGTCTGATTGGATGGGGATATAGAGATTTAAAGGGCCTTCCCTAAAGAAGAGGAGCTAGGCTACACCCCTTGGCGGTGAAACAGCCGCGCAGTACAGAATAGTTAACATCAATAACAGAATATTCACAGTGGTGAAGGCCTCAACGAGGCGCTGCAGTACTAAACATTACATGCAAAACGGTTTTGATTTTCGCAACAACGTAAGCATAAGTGAGCTAGCGGGCATGGATATGCGAAGCAAAGCTATAATTTGAGGACATCTTTGAGCTCCACAGTTGTACATACTCTCATTAGTCCACTTTTACGGCAAAAAATAGCAGGTGATCGTCCAGTAGCGTACATGGGTGGGGACGAATCACACGAGGATGAAAAGAACGTAATTAGTTATGCTGGTGCTGCCACAGGTAGGGGCGGTATTGTGGTCTTGGTTGACGACACATCAGGATGAATTAAGGCGATGAAATTATGACGAATTTGAACGCGGTGAAGGTAAAGGTAAAGGAGGTGGTTGTTGTGTTCTCTAATTTCCACTGTTGTGTTGGTCGGTTGATGAGGCTAGGCGAAGTCGATGAGAAGACGTTTGTTGACGAAGAACCACAGTTCACAACAACTGAACAAGAGCATGAATACAAAAGAAACACTCCTTATATACCCGGTGGTGCGTAATTTTGTGTGGTCTGATTGGATGGGGATATAGAGATTTAAAGGGCCTTCCCTAAAGAAGAGGAGCTAGGCTACACCCCTTGGCGGTGAAACAGCCGCGCAGTACAGAATAGTTAACATCAATAACAGAATATTCACAGTGGTGAAGGCCTCAACGAGGCGCTGCAGTACTAAACATTACATGCAAAACGGTTTTGATTTTCGCAACAACGTAAGCATAAGTGAGCTAGCGGGCATGGATATGCGAAGCAAAGCTATAATTTGAGGACATCTTTGAGCTCCACAGTTGTACATACTCTCATTAGTCCACTTTTACGGCAAAAAATAGCAGGTGATCGTCCAGTAGCGTACATGGGTGGGGAAAAAACAAACGCGTTTTTTGTATGGCACTCACTTCTAAAAACTTTGGCGCATTCTAGCGGATATTCAGCCAACTCAAAAAAAGGCGAATATTAGCAAGCAAGGGCCGTCTGCGTGAGACAAGTGAAATGTTCGAATCCTTTCAAGAAGTTGACCATTGAGTGGAAACGATTGATGGACGCTTTCCCATGTTTACTGCAATGATTTTAATGGAATTTTTTTCTGTTATTCACTGGTTGACTCCAGCAACACTCCCCGATCAATGATCGTTTAACTGTTCTCCAATCTCAGTTCACTCAAAATTCCCACCGCTGTTTGAGAGAACCCGTCGTCAGCCCATTTAATAGCAACACCTCTGAAAATTATCTATAGCAGTTTTCGTTAACGTCGAAAACATTTGAACAAATTTTCTCGCTGATGGCTGTTCTATGGACTCAGTGATGGAACCTGCTGTGTCAAAATCACTGACCTAAAGGCATCAGCCATCAACCCAGCTACCCATATTAAAATAAAATGCATTTTAGTTTTGAACGCATTCCCCTGCATATATCGATGAGGGGACGAAAGGTCCCAAATTTAAGCAAAAATAACTCCGCAGTGGACACTGGCAGAAAAAGCACCGCTCAGGAACATGAAAAAATCGAGGTAATTAATGTTTTACACCAGAGACACTACAGGCCTTACTGCGCACACCTCTTTTTGCTGACCAGACTTGTAATACTGCTTGATGGGGAAATATGTGTCCTTCCCCCGATTCCGTTCAGATCAAAACTGTGTGTAAGGTAAACCACCAATACAAACGAAGGCGCATCAGCCGCAACAGTGCTACAGTACGGTGGAAGAATAAAACGTTTCCGGTGAGACACGAAACCGAAATAAGATCATATCAGCTTGTTGAAAAGGTAGCAGGTAATGTAGTCACACTGAGGAGAAATGGAGAGCTAGACACCACCACCTTGACTTTAGAGTCAACAAGCGTTTAACATCGAGCATTCGGAACTCCGATAAACTATCAAAATATGGTTTCGGCCCTCGTCCTGGTTCATACTCCCTCCTTTCCCCAGTGATGAAACTCGTAATTTCAAGATGTGAGAAGGGAATCGAGGACACGCAAAACTACTTTTAGAAAGAATACAACAACGAATGAGCCACCAAGTTTCGGCATATTACACAGGTAGTTATCAATTAAGCCTAGTGAGTTTTTCGTAGATATCTCGCAAACTGAATAGAAATTTCAACCTCTCATTCCCGATTATCGGTTCACCATTCTCATAAAGGACAGATGAAACAACCGATTTTGTGGCTTTGTGTTGCCCGTTTACAACGGCTTCGAGTCGCTAGATGCCCTTCCCCTCCACTGTCTTCGCGCAATCGCTGCCCCACCTATAAGCCCCCCTTTTATGAGCCCTTTTTTGTGATGCACTTATCAGTCGGCTTGGAAATCTGCTATGAAATCGAACGAACAACTAATTGTCTAAATGAACACGACTCAATCTCAGTCATTCCTTATTATTTGCTGCTAATGAAACATTTAATCATTGTTTGCGTTCTCTTTTCCGTTAGCCTATTAGGTCCTAATAGTTTGTTCACCAGTAAGTTCTTTACATGCTTCCAACTTTGCAGTATAGAATGGTGTGATAAGGCTATGATCGAGTTACGAATATGACTTGTGGCAGAACGGTAAAATTTCGTTTTGCTCTAGCGAGATATACTATACCTTTCATGTGAAGGACGCTAATTTGAGTAATACGTATGTGATTCATGTGATTCATAAGTCTCCTGTCATAGCAACTCAGTGCAGTTTAGTTCTCTATCCAAATGCTAATCTTTTGTCGTTTGTTCGTTTTTCGTTTGTTGCTAGTTAGCTATCGCCTCGAATAAATGTTTTCAGCCCTATTTCCGGCCACTATCCACTATTTCGGCAAACATGACCACAAATATTAGTTAAGTGTGCACGGTCACTTACGCGTGGGACACTTAGGGCACAATCATGCTCAAATATTTCGCGTTGTCCGGGATCTTTAGTCAAGTTCATTCCACAGAGCTACAAACAGGAAAGGAAGTGAAAAAGTGTATATTGTGAAAATGGGGGGCGGTGGACGTGTTATCATGTATTTAAAAGAGAATGCACCCATGCTAGACATGATTCCACTTGTACGACGGAGGAAGTGAAGCAGGGGGTGATGCCGTGAAATACTGATGAAACGCCAACTCATAGGCGAACTGTTCACTCAGATAAACGCCATTTCGCATATTAGTGTTTTATGTATTTCCTCAAGATACCAGTAGGGTGTAAGGTTTAATCCTTTACGGATGAACTAATCTTGTGCAGGCGTGCTGTGTGCACGGTCCCTCGTCAAACACTCATTTAATCAATTTATAAAACACAACAGTTATATGACGAAAGGAACTACGAAGCAGAGGGAAGGGAAGGGAGAGGGGGGGGGGGGGGGGAGGAGGCAGAGGGGCAGAGGGAGGAATGGAGTGCACCGAAAAACCGTAAATCATATTCAGTGAACCATCTAGCAGTCTATTAATTAGTGTTTCAGTAGCTAAAAAGGCACTACGTGGAGCGCCCCACGGCAGTCTTCTCATGAACCATGTTCATCGCGTCTCCCTTTCCACAGTAGATTCATGTGCAACATTGGCGTATCTCTGCATGCCTCATTTTACTCGATTCCTCACTCCGCTCAGGGCCTTTTGCTGTTTACTGCTTGCGACCCGGTGCAATGTCAAATTCATGCCTTCGGAGGCCTAACACCGGCCCATACCGCACGATAACTCGAATATGGTTGAGCCTAAGTTTCATAATACGCCATTCTCGAACAACCAGATTTCAGCCCGGACTTCAGCCCCTCGAACCACTGCGCTTCGCACATCTTCATGATACTCCACTCGATCCAAAATTTTGCTGATGCGAATCTCATGGCTCATTGTTTCTAAGGATTCACTTTCTGTAAATCGAGTATCTTAACGAAATTTCCAACATTATGAAAACGACCAATGAACCTCACCCAGTACGAATATGATGAGCTTTAGGATCGCCTCGGTATTTTAAAGATTGTGTGGTACGCATGAAGAGACAGTTGTTAGAGCCAAATGGTTCAGTCAAGAACGCACTGCCATTAACAATCTGTCCGCTATTTTTTCATAGGTGCGGCTAACAAAGCCCAAAACAAGACTTGTTATTCGCAAAAATTCATCCTTTTTCTTTCATTTTTTCCATTTTCTAGAAACCAGCGCAAATGGCACTTAAGGTCGCACGCAAAACTTCCGAAATCCATCGTAATTTAAGCGCGTATGAGGTGGTGAGCGGCACCTGAGAAAACCTGAACAAAGTCTTGCAATAAAATTTATTAACCAAGATTGATTTTAAAAATGCGCAGACTGACGTCAACAATGTACATTAACGTACGTTTTGAACGCTCGCCGCTCTTGTGCAGAATCAGTTTTGGCGAGAATGGGCATCTTTAGTCAGTGTCTGACACTGCGCCACTTCAACATCACCCGGCACCACAGCCACCGCAACGGGTTCACCGTCCTCCTCCTCCTCCTCTCCCACCCCTTCCCCTCCTCCCTTTCCTTATCTTAGAAAGGAAACCAACACCCACCAGGACGCACACCGACCCTAACTCCACCACCAAGAACCAATCCATGTGCGCCTTTGATATAAGCCGACCATACTGAAGGCAGTGACGGTGAAATTATTGTGCAGCTATGGGCCCAGTAACCAACTCGTCAGGTCATCTCACTTCGTTCTAGCAATTCTCGAAAAAAAAAAAATGCTAGTATTATTCCACCTCACAGCTAGCTTGGACGGAGAGAAAATGGAAAATGACCCCAGATGTACGAAAAATGCACATTTCCAACGAAAACACCACTCCACCTGCCGACAGTCAATGGCTCTTACGTGTCACGTAAAGTAACAAAGTAATGCGGTCGAATAACAGTGACCACAGAAGTACTGATTATGTTTAAACCAGCCTGACACTCGTGAACACAAACACCTTTCGCGATTTCATACCAACACTCGCCGACTGACGGCGACGGAACGGTGAGAGCTTCGGTGGGGAGACCTAAACCGAATAAACAGAATCACTCATTAACGTTTCTTTAATTGATATTTCACTTGCTCTCAAGAATTCCGAGAAATTGATATGGCTTGCGCACCGCTGCGTATTCCCGTTAGCAAGCAAACAGAAGAGGATCGAAAGATTTAACGTCCCATGATAATGGAAAAGCGTCTCGAGGTTACCTGACACGAGTTGGTTACCTGCGGAGTGTACCTTAGAGATACGAAATTCGCAGAAAAACGAACTCACGCCGCATGGGCCTTTTTAAAAGACACTGCATCGAGGCGTGATATTCGCACTGAACAAATTTCCGAACATTACACCATATATACAGAGTCTGCACATTCGTTTCTTTCTCCTCACATCTCAACAGAACAATTATCACGCTGATATCCAGCTCATGTAAAAACATGTTTTCTTGTAGCTTAATATCAACGGATCCGTTTGACACACAATTCAATTCACCGATCGAATACCGTCTGTTTTCTTTACAAGTGATTATAATAATATAACAATAATAATAAAATACAGCACAAAAGGAGCTGGGAGCAACGAAGTGGATTAGGAAAGGCCGTGGTGGAGAAGTATGAAAGCAGCCGCAGCAGCAAAATACGTTAACATGACAAACATTCACTCGGAATCACTGGACACTGAAACCGGAAAGGGATCAAAACACTAACAAACACAACATCACTATAAAAACCAACACGTTATTCGTTCAACAGAACAACCGCACAAACGTATCATCTCTCCGAATTTACGGGCAACGTGCACTAGCCCCACTTCGAAACGACCCGTATAGCTCTTTATTACCTCATATCTGAACTACACTTCCGTGTTCTCAACCGTCCTCCTCCTGGAAAACTAGCAACGAGGTGTGAGGTGTGCAGTTACAAATGCTCAATAAGCCTTTCGGTTACCTCTACAAACGTAAGTTAGGCCAGGTTATGCACTCATCGAACATGAGAGAAACCGCTGAACTGTAATTAACCAGTTCTTCGTTATGGAATTACACTATTCGCTCACTAGCGATAAGGGATGCGAATAAAGTGCTGCCGGCCCTCGTTGTATGCGTAAACGGACTGCTCGCTGCATAACCTGCCCATAGGGGTAAGCATACCGGCCTCGCAAGTATTGCTATGTTGTCGGTGTAAGGCAGCTTTATAAGCTGTTTCGTGCGCAAAGAGACGACCAAAGTGCACGACCAACTAAATGAACATTAAGAATATAGAAATTATAAAATAATGAAAAGGTTTAGAGTCGGCGCTCAGCAGAAGAGGCGGCGACAAGAGAATCAACAACTGGGAGAAGGGGTCTTAGGGCCAAGCGCTCGTTGTGAACGATTCGAAAGACGTTGGTCCCGCAACGAAATAAAGGCAATGAACAAGTAAAGCGATTCTTAGACTACAGTACACGTCAGCTCCACGCTTAAGAAAAACAACAAACCGCTCAATAGGGGCAACTGGCTTTACAAACGAAGGACGCTGATTCTTGAGCAAATGAAACAGGCTCCTGGATAACACGCAACTTCCCATATAGCTAAAGTTAACTAAACTCAGAGCGCTGAATATCAATCAGCCTACTTCCAAACTTACTCCCAATTTCATCAATCGCCATGATCATGACGAGCGTTGTGCCTAGAGATTTCCGACGAGATGGTGAATCTCACGGTATGCTGTGAGCTGCTTCCCTCCGGACCTCGCACAAAACACCCGCTTCGACTCAAATTTATTACCTCTCGTCAACTTGATTTCTCGTACACATGTAAAAAAAATTCACGAATGGCCTAAACAAGCGAAAAAGAATGAACAAACATAAACGCTGTAAGCGACTCCTCAACCAGTCTTGCCCACTCCGACAGCCAGCAAACAATCCGCAGATCACAGTAAAAGTTACCTAATCAGTAGGACAAGTAAGCACATCGAAATGGGGTTTAGGCATGCATGTTCTGAATCAGCGCCGGAAGGTGCTGTCATATGGTTGGTATAGCGCAAGGAATGTGGTACAAGAAATAATAAAAGCACCCTTGTTTCGCCCCAAATCTTAGTGCAGAGCTGCTGCCCGTTCGCAACAATGTCCTCTACTTGTAGTTGAGCATCGGATTCTGAAACTGCTGCTCCTGGACACTAGATGCTGTCGACGTCTGTTGCGTATAGCATTGGATCTTCTCCAGCGGTGTTATCATATTGAAACTGAAATCAGTTTCACAATATACATCGAATTCTGACAGCATAGCAAAAGAATTTAACAGTGTTTGTTGTGATTTACATTGAGGCAATCACAACAAAATGTTTATTTGCAAATGAAATAAACTGAAATATGAGACCTTAGTAAGGTTCACAACCTCTAAAAATAAAATACTACCCATGTTGGAGGACGCGTTTGCGTTATTTGTCAGTGACAGCTGACGACAACCATACATTGAGGTGACCGCAAGGATGTCGTGTGTTTAGACTTGACACACCTTTTTATGCGCATAAGACAGCCTTGTTGCTTACCGTATTATATGCGCTTTGGAAACCAAATGACTTAACGGGACGCGCTATTCAGGGGTCTTATTCGATTCCACACAGCGTGCCAATGGGCGATGAATTGTAACAATAGGCAAAGAGGTACCCTCGCATGGGTGTCGGGTTGTCGTTGTGAAGCACGTACCCTGTTGGCCTGGGTGCCTCTGACTTGAAGGCCGGGTTGTCGAAGGGGAAGTAGGATCGCGAGGTGCCCAGTGTGCGTCCGAATGCCGCCATATTCAGGCGAAACGCCGACGGGTCGTTGACCATCATCTGGTTCGCGGCAGCCGCTGATGCACTCGGATAGGCGCAATTGCTTGTCGAGCTATTCGCACTCTGGTTCGCAGCCGATAATACTGATGCTTGGATGCCCGCATTGAAGTGACCTGCAAAACGCACATCTACGGCTCTCGTTTCTTGAAACTCAAGGCCTACACCGCTGTCCTCCTACGAATGCTCAGCAGAGTCAGTCCGCTACTGTTACGAACTAGCGTCTTCCTCCGCAGCAGGTTTTTGACCGTTCCGTTAAAAAAATTCTCTAAAATTCTTATCAACCGCACCGCTCTTGCTAATCGCTTATGTTTATTAACTATCCTGCGTTTCCTTATGGTGGCTGGAAGCCTTCCTGATAGCAAGTGAAAAAAAATTATGTTAGAAAGGAATACGTCAACTTCGCTTAAAGGCGAATACAACAAAAAAAATCATTACGATCCCCTGACAATATAATCGAAGATTGCAGAAGTAGTGTCCTTAATTACGGTTTAGGTGAAATCCCATTTACAAGGAAGCACAACCCACATGGATGGTCTTTGAATAGGGAGTGAAAGCATGCCAACGTTGCAAACGGGACTGTGTATTCAATTAAAAAAAAAAAGAGAACACAGCGCCGATATAATGATCAACTTGCATGCATCCGAGTGCACAAGTGCGAAAAACGCGCCCACTAACACAGACTTCGCGGACGTGAGAATCAGAAGCAAGTACAGCACCGCAACAAAATAATCCGCACTAGTCAGCAAACTGCATTCAAACCGGTCCGCTCAAACCCATTCGACACCACTCTAGTGCCACCGCCAGCGAAAGCGATTCAGAATCAGTTTATAAAACAAAACAGCAAATGGCCGTTCCTGCTGGCTCTTTTTTTACCAAGGCCGCTCTTTTCGTAGCATAAAACTTTCAGAAAAAAAAGGCGTAAAGGGCGTTCGCCCTCCAGGTAAAACCATTAATGTCGCTCACTTGGCCCCGAAAAGCTGTAGTGCAGATAACAAAAGAGTGAAAATTGAATTAGCGCAATTCTTTTTAGCACATTTAAGACATATGAAAGCTGCTTCATAAAGAAATGTCTAAACAAAAGACGGGAAAGCAGTGTCATTACGATTCCATCGCTCACCCTTAAATGAAAAATCTCAATCTCTCTCCAAGAAAACGCATTACGGCCGCACGTTGTAAAACAACTTTACGTCAGAAGCACTATTAGTGCGAAAATGCACCAAATCTTGCGAAGAAAGTCCCACCACAGCCTTGCAGTTTTCTGTTTTCCCCGATGAAGACAGACCTCGCCTGTTAGTAAAATCATTAACTGTTAATTCATACTAGACCGTATTCAGTGACACAAATCTCCAGCTAATATCGAGCGAACGCTGCATGAAAGGCAGAACTTGCACAGGTAAGCCATTCTACTGAAGAAATGGCAGAATTCGCATAGGCAAGTCATTCTACTCGATAAATAGCAGAATTTGCAAAGGTAAGTTATCCCGCTGGTTAGATGGCAGAAATAGAACATAAGTCAGCCATTCTACTGGAAAATGGCAGATTTCGCGTAGACAAGTCATCCTACTGGATAAATAACAAAAACGGGACAGAGACATGCCTTTCTACTGAACAACTGGCAGAAATGGAATACAAGTCAGCCATACTGGATAAACGGCAGAAATCGGACATAAGTCAGCCGTTCAAAAACAAGTATACCTTTCTACTCACAAGTCCAAAGTACTTTTTGGAATCAGCCAAGGCAGTTACGAAAAGACGTCGCCGCGGAAAATAAACATCAACAAAACTCAATTCATCGTAAAGCCACCATGAATTTAACGATTGTTATGAAGCAGTGTTTCCGTCGCATGAATGACATTTCGATTCGAGGTATCGAAACGTGGTTCAATCAAGATCCGCTGGCAATCGAAAGAAACAAGGTTAACAATTATGCACCCACTTCTCCCGTCGACCATTAAAAAACCACGGCTTTAATAAGGGTCACATAGCCTCCATATAAATCAATACAATCCATATAAATCAAGTAACTTCCATCAGTAGAAAAGGAAGTGGTTGTCATTATCAGAAATGCTGCCCACAGCAAAACAACTATGGCTGCCAGCACTTCTTTCCTTCACCCCATTTTAGGCCCCTCAGCCCCTCAGAAAGTTTTGCTTCGCACTTCGTGTGCGTCGACCTAAAAATTGATTATGGCGCGCAACTGCAGACCAAAAAACGCTGAAGAGACAGAGCACAACAGAGGGAGAAGAGAGCCGAAAACGAGGAAGTAGTCTTTCTGGAGAGATGATCTCATCGAAACACACATAACACAGACCAGACAACACAGAAAGAGCACATAACGACTGGAGTGCACCAGGCGCCAAACACTAAAAAGAAAAAAGACTAACGATAAAAAACCGAGGAAAACGTTGCGAAACAAAGCAAGGCGCAGACATTTTTGAAGTCGCTGAGCGCACGCGACGCAACGCAAAGCGTCGAGCGGTCAGACAGCAGACGTTTTTTTTCTGATTTTTTATGGCGGACGAAAGTGATTAATTTTTCGAAAGGGTGCGTTGGCTTCACAGCCGTACGCCGCTGACAAACAAACACATTCAAAAGCACATCAAGCCGCACTGCACACGCTCCCTCTCCATTCCCTTCTAATAAAAAGTACTCAGCTCCCTTCAACTTCTTTTAAATAAAGATCTCCATTTGTTGGCGATATTGCTGAGTAGCCAGTGTTCCATGCCGCGTAACCCCAACTCGTCTTTAGCTCTAATCAGTACCCCCTACCGAACCCCTTCCTCTCTTTGGACTAGCAATGAATGGTGACTCCGGAGTCAGACTGTGGAGAAATTCGTTTCTATATTTAATGCGAACAATCTAACATGAACACCCAGGTCTATCTTCAACCAACTGAAAGATCACGCCGCATGTTTCGGGACTATCGAGGAGCGAAGCACAAATAAACCATCACTGGGAAGAATAAATAATTTTGCAGCGTTGGTGCCGTTTGCTACGGTTGGCTTTGGCAACGATGAAATAGCAGCATGAAAAGTCGGGACACTTTCCAGTTCTTCACCTCCTATACAGCACATGCAGCTGGAGTACCAGCTTACCTTCAAAATTTACTAATCAACCGACAATTTACATCGAGGAATAAGTACACCATTCCTCGCGATAATGGTCGTTAAACAAGCTTTAAGGATAATCTGGCAACGCTGACTTCTATCGACGTTTCCTCTGTCTTCTACTGGGCAACCCGTACTACCCGATTCATAAAGCCTTACTTCATCCATAGTGCCTTGGCAAATATTTTTGCCTGCCTTTTACAATCTTTACCTTCCCATAGCGGCTGCACATTTCATACTGTTTCCTACTTCTGACTCGCAGCTCCACCACTGGCTGTCCAGTGACGTTTTTCCTCATAAATCTTGTCCGCTGTAGACTAGAAAAGAAGTAGTCTTCTCCATTCCTTGCTCTTTACAATGAAAGAAATTTGTTGTCCACAATGCCAAAAGCGGCAACACCGTAACGCAAAGTCAGCTTTACGTCCTTAATTACCAAAATTCAAGCTTGTGGAGAAAATCCGAAAAGTCCCAATTTTAGCTGCTGTCAGCCTCGTTTCGTCGGGCCTTAACTGCTTATACAGCGCAGTGAATTTCCGTGCATTTCTGCACATGGTAGGTTTCCGAGCAAATTATTAGACCCAGTAACCTGAGGAGCATAAGAGATTCATGCCAGAGATCAAAGAGTGATCGAGGACTCGGATCAGTTCTGGAGGTTATGGATGTAATCCACCTATTCATCGAAGTCATTCCAAACACAATGAAATTTTTTTCCCCGAAAATGTGAGCAATAAATTTCACGCACCCAGTATTGTTGTTATTGCCGGAAATTTTTAACATCTATAAATATGAAACTAATACATTTCACTTTCACTAAATGTTTGTTGCTGCATAAAACAAAGAAGTGTAGAGAAGAACAAGACAAGACGTTAGCTGGTGCATCATGCGCGGAAATGCACTAGCAACTGTTTTAAACTATCAACTGAAAAATAAGACGAAATAAGCAAAAAGTCCCATGATATGGAAATATTTGATAACTGGGGAAAAAATTCGGTTCCTCAAGTGTCTGCGAGCGCATGAATGTTGAAGCATCCGCAGTAATCCGGAACAGACACAGAAAAATAAATGTGTTGTCAGTAACCGCCAGGAATTTCAAGGCATCAGACACAAGAAAAAGTTGCTATAACCTCCTACTTTTAGCAGAAACGTTAAAATCTAAAAAGCAACAAACCATTCACGACGTTCACGATAAATTGATCAATGGCTGAGAGATAGATGTTTAAAAGTTGATCAGTTATGATTTTTCAAAAATACCACCAAAAATAAGATTTCGTGCATTCAAACAAGAATCACATTATTTAAAAGGTTGCTCCTTCAACGACCCGAAATTTCCACCATATTTTCAACCGATGAAAGCGGTAAATGTTTTTCTGCCGCCACCCACAACGCTCCGTTCTTTGCTTAGCAGTGAGTACTCTATGAATCGAGCAAGCAGCCCCTTCTCCTTCCCTCATCCGTGTGTGCGTGAAGCCTGTAGATCGAAAAGGATAGAAACTAACTAAAATCAATTTGTGGTTGTGTGACCGAAGTGAGATCGGGAATACCATGAGCGGCCATTGATGGTGCTGTTGACGCATCGTTACGCCATGCGTTCAGCCCTTCGAGCCCTTCGACGAAATTGCTTCTGCAATGTCATTGACATATCATCGTACCGAGAGTTATGGGGACGCCGGGATGAGATTTGTGGTACGGAATGAAGCACAGCATTATCAGTACTTGCCCCTTTACATGTCATCTTCATTTCCCAAAATGACGAAAATACGAAACAAGATTCAGGAAGCACGATCCATTAAAAGTAACTTTTCAAGCGTAAAGCTTCTCATACTGTTAATAAGAAAGAGATGTCGTTTTTCGTATTTGCTAATGTTTTATCGTTTCCCTCAAGCCACTATATGGGGATAGATAATCCACTACTTGAAAACAAAAATGAATAGAGGAGAATCCGTTGCCTGCGAGAAAGATAACTCAGCGACCCCCCACAGCAAAAGCGGCGCTTCACAGATCGCAACGATAGCATCAGTTCTGGTTCGATTAACAAACAAAAAAAACAGCCACCAAAATGTTCATTTCTCTTAGACTACGCATTGCTCGTATTGCTCGAGCTGCATCTCATTTTCCTCATATTCGGAGGTTAATATGTGCCTACCGGCTAGCTAGCATAAAGTGATTTTTGATGGTAACATTTAAAACATCTGTACAGCCGGAAAACGGTAGTAAAAAAACCAGATTATAACTGCACTTACATATTCCGCCTATCCGCATGCTTTGTCATATGTTTTGCCAAATAAGTTTGCTGTGTGTACGATTTGCCACAGTAAGGACAGATATGCACCTGAAACACAAATGACCTTGAATGTTAGCCGCATGGTGCTAATGAATAAGATTGAAGCCTCTTCTTCTTCCCCTCTTCACATTCTCTGCTTTTTAAATGGCTGACGCATTGTGGAAGAGACTACAGCAGCCTGCAGAAGACAACATCCTTGATCGTTGGTGACACAACTGTGGTCCGCAGACAACTAATCACAATGTGGTCAAACAGTGCTTGAGGGACAAAAAAGGTTGGCACTCTGCCTCTTGGCCTCCTCCCTCTATTTACAGCAACCCAAAAAGTAGGGGATGCGAGCCGGGAAGCTCTAACAGTACTCAGCACTAATGCACAACAACTTTGTTTCTTTATAACGCAGACTTATTTTAAATATGCTGCCAATCCGTCATTTTTGCAGACTAGGACGAACGGGAACCCCGTTCCCCACCTTTCTCGCCGGCTTCCAACAGCATACTGCTCACAGACAGAAATCTCTCCTGACATATCGCTACATACAGAACCAATATTTCTGCCTCACAGACCAAGATGTAGGGTGTGCTGTAACAATTCTGGTTCGTTTTTGAGAAATGGCAATAGTCTAAATTGAAAAATCTGCTTTTTAGCTTCTCCGACTCCCGCGGATCGAATCACACGCAGCTTGCCCTAAAAACTCTCAGCAGGAGGAAAGATAAGGACACAAAGCAAAAGCTATTGTCTTGTCGAGACATTGTAAAAATATTGGATTCCGTTGCTCATTGCGTATATATTTTACTGCTAGCTGAGTCGTTAATTTCCTCGCCA
>JPKZ01001964.1:331915-356853 GCA_000803305.1 Toxocara canis | reverse complement strand
CCCTACCTCCTCCCACATTTCTTTCCGAATAACGTCAGTAGCTCTGCAAAGCTTACTTGGAACTGTATTGGTTCGAAGCCACACTGAAGCATATCAAATTATTTGACGCTCATGCATGCTGTGATGCTCATCTTCCGTGTTCTTATATTGCTGTCAAATTTCTTAGCGGGTATATTTCGAAGCTTGCTGACTCCGGAAATGGCATTTGCAAAGAAAAAAAACAAAAAATTCCGAAACCCCTCAACCTAAAAAAAGCAAAAAGGAGAGCGCGGTCGAACTTCGTAGAAGTATGTTTTGAGAAATGGCATATACCGAGTGCATCGTTCAGTTGGTGGGCACAGTAATATGTGGGAACAACAATACTTTTAAAGTTGACTCAATAAAACTATCAAAAACGTGGCGTAAAAAGACAAGTACAAACCATATAAAATAGCCCGGTTTTGCTATTTCATAATATGCTATAGAAGTGGTTTATTTGAGATACCGGGCACGTCAAAATGAAGGCTGTTTTTTCTGTCCCTACCGACTGGCAGTTTTAATATGCAAGTCCACTGGATTCCTTGGCATATCTGGTACGAGAGGGGGAGAGGCTGTGAAAAGGAGTAGTGTGTACCTGCCATGAGAGGGAAGTCAAGGGGATAGCAGGCATTCAAGGAAGAGGCCTATGCTGGCAAACGGCTTCTATTCGCTGCAATAGGTTACAGCGCAAACAAGAAAGGCATTTATATTAACAGAATCGGAAGATAGCAATGGAAGAAACCTTCTTTCCGCAGTACTGACACGGCCCGAAGGGTTTGATGCCGAGGTGTATTCGCATATGCTGCGAGAGGTAAGAGCTGTTCGCGAAAGACTTGATGCAGTGTGTGCATTTATATGGCTTCGCCTCGCGCATGTGCATTTGGCTATGCACGTGATGAAGCTCCGGCTTGGTGTCGAAGCCCTGCAAGAGAGCAAAACCAATTTCAAACATCCGCACAAGATATACATCACCTCCACTCAACCAAACCGACAACCAACAACATCGCTAATTCAAAACACCAGCAAATCCAAACGTTGTAATTGCAACAATGTTTGAAGAGCATTTCTGAAGTGATTTCCTATTGATGAAAAGCTTCCTCATCAAACGTCTAAACCAAGAATTTTCAAACAGGCAAGCTCAGCAATGAAAACTTTGTTATTAATCGATGAACGCTTCGAAGTGGCATTAGTTACTGAGAAATGGCATTGGTTTTTTCAAAAGCAATAAAACAGATTAACCTAGCATTGCATAGAACGGCAACGAACACGTCTATCTGATGTTGAACTAAATTAGCACACAAACGAGGTTACACACAACAAAATAAAGCAGATGCTCGAAACAAATATTCGCTACCGTTACAAAATTAGCCACATAAATAAAGAGAAGTGGTTCGCTTTTTTGAAGGCAAAAAAAAACTCTGAGAATTGTGTGGAAGGGCAACGAACATGCTCTCTAATTAACGTCTCATTGAAGTATTTATTACGCAAATGAGAATTACGCACAATAAAATTAAGCAAACATTAGAAACAAATATTCGTTTTCACCATAAAATCAGCCATATAATTATAGAAAAGTCGGTTTTTTGTTTGTTTTTTTTTTTTTTAAAGGCAGAAAAGGAGATCTTCTTAGGTCCGTGTAGAAGTTGATTAGTATCCGTTACTAATCAATGGAGAAGGTGTAATGGATACGTCTTCAAATATCCGTTACTACACAAACGAAGTTATCCTAAACAAAAAAGCGCAAATTGCAAAACGATTATTCATTACGGTCAGAAACTCAGTTGACTTGAAAAAAAAAAAAAAGAAAGCAAGCAAACACAAATACAGTAACTGTGCTGGGAGAAGGGCTAGCCTACAAAGTTTTGCTCCAATTTATGAAATTAATCGAGTGTTCTCGTGGAAAATGTTCGACTAGTTATTGAAAGCCAAAAAGATTAAAAATGGGATGACGTTGGTTAAAACAGTGCATTTGTGATGCTTTCATATGACATATTTGAGAGAGAACGAACGAATCAAACAACTTGAAAACGTTTCATTTGCAATCTTCTTTTCATTTACAAAAAATTTAAATATTCACCGAATCTTTTGTCTCAAAAAAAATGGCAATAACCGGCAACATTTTGTGAACAATGAGTACGCCATGGTTTTTTTTTCTAAAATACATTTTAAAACTGTGCAAAAGTATACGGCCAACGCTTACCGTCAAGCCTGTGGTTTACACCAGATTACGCAACGGATATGCACGTCAATAAAGATGAAAAATACCAATACTTTTTTTATTGTTATTAATTTAGCTTGGCCTAGGCACATCAAAAGAATGATGAGAAAATAATTTAAAAAATGTAAAACAACTAAAGAAGCCGATTACTATAGGACAAGTAGTGAGTAAGAGAGGATATTTTAATCCATCCACAATGATGCACAAATGTTTTCCACCAACACCTCCAACTGTCACTTCTTTTATAGAAGAAAATGGAAGCCAGACATTTCACTTAATACCGTTGAAGTCAGTTTCTTTTTTTTTTCCCGAAAACGAAAAAAAAAACCCAGTTAATTTTTTTCATCTTCGGCAATAATATACCAAAATGCAGATGGCCTCCGCCATAAAAGATTACGAGGAAAGTTACTAAACTCATCTCAAGCATGCTTTAACATTCAACTGTCCACAAAAAAGACAACAGCGTAGGTGTATGTATCGTCGTGCGTACAACATAACAAAATCATTATAAATTTAAAAAGCACCGAAGAAAAATTCAAATTCCTAGCAGATTTTCGCTATCCCTTCCTGTGAACAGTGTTCAGCGCTATAGTTTTTTCAAACTCCGACGGTTTTTCTTCTTTGTTGAGGAAATCACACGATAAGCTGCCCGAAAAAAAGAATATCTCAGCTTTATTTCAGTTAATACTCGAAAAAAAATTGTGGAGCCGGACAGAAGCGAAGAGGAAATGTTAAAGATGAAATTAATCGCGCTTCGTATTTTTGCTAAGAGCATTTAAGAATTCACAGAACGAAGCATTTGAGAAAGCGAAAAAAAAAACAAAGAAAAATTCAAAGATAACAAAGCATCACATTAAATGCCCAAACAGTTACTCATCATAACGGGCCTAAGGTGGATTAGTGCAAAAGGTGAACAGCTTAAACAAAAGGACTGTTGAAAGCAGTCCTACGACGAATGATGTGGGAAATAAACCGCTAGTGGTGTTAGAAAATGGACAGCCAAGTATGTAATAGGCGGCTGCAGTTTCGTCGACAGAATAATTAATATTTTGCACTAAGACCCCAATAATGCCTTAAGGTGGCGACAAGGTGAGAAAGAAACAATAAGATGGAAAACGAAAATGGGTGGTGCACTAATTTGGTGAAATGGTTGGCGTAATACCGTAACCAGTTTACTGGTGCAGCTGGAAAGATCCATTTAGGTTCGAATACCACCAATATCTGTAGGTAAAAATGCATGTGCATGCGTTGCATCAGTTGCATCGTTCATGAAAAACACGTAACGAGGAAAACATTTCTAGTGGAGGAAATTAAATGCAACATTATGATTTATAGATGAAGCCATAATAATCGATTCTCCTCACTATCTAAAATGGAAACCAAAATGGCATGATTGAAGACAATGAGTGACATTAGAAATCGAAAATATCGGAACGAATCAAGCAGTTAGAATTTTTCAGTTTCAAGCGATCCAATCTGATTTCCTCAGAGCATCTTAAGGCCACCAAACATGTAGCTCGGAACCTGGAGCCATTGACCAGGCGCTTATACTAATGGGTAAAATTAAATTTTAGACGTCGATATCGCAAACACGGTCATTTAGCATTCCATAAGGAGTTTAATCCGTCTTGCAGACAGAGCAGCAGACAGGGGAAAAGCATTGCTAGCCTATATCACTTTAACATACCGTACAACATCCCACAACATCCTCTGATGGCTGCAGTTATGAAGTTTCTAGTGTTACAGTTATGAAGCAATGAAGCAGAGCGAGAAGAAATTTA
Organism: Toxocara canis; assembly: GCA_000803305.1. NCBI lineage: Eukaryota > Metazoa > Nematoda > Chromadorea > Rhabditida > Toxocaridae > Toxocara > Toxocara canis. The sequence continues at coordinate 352,836 of JPKZ01001964.1, read as the reverse complement.
TTGTATAAAGTGTGTGATGGAGCGAGGAGTAGGCGTCTAATGAAAAAATATCCGTGTGAAAGAGGAAGGCTCAATGGCAAATTGGCTTTTATTTGTGGCCAAACAAAACACACCAGCGCAAGGAAATGAATTCTCAGGTGAAATACCGAACATAAACGGAAACAACAAATACAAAACATGACTTCCTGGAATTTATTTATATAAATCTTTTTACGGCAGCAGTTCCCGCATCTCCACTCTCTCTCCCCCTCGCGTCACTCGTTTTCCTCAACAATGAACACATTACTTCGAAATCGAAATTTTAGTATATAATAACACCAGCCACATCAACCTTTCGCTAATGCACCAAAAAGAATCATTCATCTGCTTCGGAGCAGTAATTTAAATTTCTTGAACCTCCACCTTCAGCGCTACTAGCTGGCTAGCTGGCGACCAGGGAGATCAGTATGACGGCAGAATGAAAAATTAATTTTCAGTCGCCCTTTCAGAAGCGTTCCGTGCAAAGGAATTTATTTTCTTCTGTAGATCAATTTTACTGCAGAAGAGTGACTGATTCTTTGGTTATTTTTTATTTTCACTTGACGGAAAGGAGTTTTCAAATTCACCTATTTTCATTTCGCAATAAAGGAAGGCAAGGGGTGGAAGGGAGAGGGGAAGAGAGAAAAGATTCCCTATTTTGTCCCACCCTACTGCTTGCTGGCTGCAACAACCATTTTGAAGGTTCAGCAATAAGTGGCCGCCAGAATTACTAGCAGCTCTTTTCACATTCTGTGATATTTTTTCATGATAATCTTCCTTGAGTTTCTTGTACGCCTACACTCGAAGATTTAAAAAAAAAAAAAAAAACTATCATTTGCAATGTACAGTAGGCACAGCGGCTGCCCATTTATCGTAAACAGGTTGCGAAGCGAAAAAAAAGCAAAAAAAGAGATTTCCGAAAAAGATGAGACAGGGTCTAAAACAATGCGACCAAACGGATGCAAAACATGCGCACTTCCATTACGATGCACAAAATGGACATAAAAGGCACCTCTCGACGGGGTTTTTGCAACTCTCTCTCCCGTTCCCTGCTCACTTATGCACAGTCGCAGTGGACGTGACATGTGCAGACCGCTAACGCGTTGTACATGAAGCAAGGTGATAAGAACATGGCACAATGGAGGGTCGATGTTAGAGAAAAGGCGGACAGTTATCTACAAAGTACAATTCTTAGCTAACAGATATAAATGCGTTTCCTCTACCCTTCTCGCTTTCTCAGTTCAAAGATTCAAAGATCGCTCAGGCATTCAGTGCGATGTCTCGATGTCACTGAGATGCAAACGTACGCCGAGCACAGCCATTCCTTTGGCTGCTTTAGCTTCGTTATTAAATACCACCCCCTAGCTGGGCTGTCAGTGGTATGATGGGAAGCAGCCGGGAATCCAACGCAGGTCTTCCTGCATACGAAGCGGGAGCTCTACCACTGAGCTACTGCTCCCCCTCATCTCCACACACGAGAATTTATTTCTCACTGTCTGCCCATCCATTCCCATTAAGATGAAATGACCAACACAAAAAATTTACAGTAAGAACAAAGAAGGAACACATGAGAACGCCAAACGAGGCGTTTTCTTATTTACTCGATGGCATGAGAAAAAAAATTCTTCGGAACGATACTAACAACGAATGGAGTTTTCGAGCAATTTTGCTAAGTCTTAGACAGATTTGATTTGATAGTGGGGCACACGGAAAGAAAATTTTATCGTCATCCTTCTTTGAGATCAGCGGACAAAAAAACGGCGTTGAAATAGACGGAGCAGGCACGAAACGATGCGAACCCTCAGTACAAATGCCTTGTCTTCCAGTTCGCAACTCACTTCGGTCTTCAATAGTGAAACACTTTATATGATTCTTTTCGAGCCTGCTATCGAATAAGCATAAGGATGGTGAACAGTTGCATGTCACCTGCCCAAATCACTCGCATATCGGTGCGTTTTGGTTTCCACTACTCTGCCCCTAAAACAATTCAACGAGCGCAAAACAGTAACCCACATTCGTGTACTGCCAATTTGCCTTCCATTCCAATAAAGTTGCAATATTTGAAACGATCATTTGTTTGCTTAAAATATCTATCACAGTTTTGCATCCAACAGTATAACACTTCTACGGTTCACAAGCAACACTTTTCATTGAATATTAGAATCTCTCATTATGGCCGTTAAATAGAACAGGCCCTACTTTTCACCAAAACGCTCTATTCATCTTCAGTCTTCCATAATGAATAGCAGTTCTCTTCTTCAAATCTATCGTTTATCGTATAACTCAAACAGGACACGGTTTAAACGCGAAAAAAGCAATGAAACAAAAATAAAGATATCATTTGCTGCGGTTTCTTTTCGCTTCAGCAACCTAAACCATTGGAAAATATTTGGTAAACCATAAACGATGCTTAACAAAAAAAACAACAGTCCACAAAAGTATTTTGCATTTTTGCAACGAGCAACTCTGCCACACTCAACCAAGTAACTGCATGCACAACGAAAAACTTATAAACAGAAAATTAGATATCGCTGTCTAAAGCTTAAAGCACAAACTGATTTAGAGGTTCCTCAAAAATGCTGTTTAGAGAGCTGCTCAAACTAGTTTGGAAATGTGCATGAGAACCTTGAGAGAGATGCGAAGCTTTTCGACTGATCGACATTCAACGTCGTTTAAATGCTTTCATTCAATCGATTTTAAACTAATTTTTACAGATCAACAATCGTTCAACTTCATTTAGTGAAAATGGCGGCAAGCATCCAACATACATAATGCAGAAGTGAATTTTATCCTTCAAAAGATGCCTTTGTGGCGTATCCGTTTTGCAAAATTCAACCATCACGTTCTCACATCCGCTGGGAGAAAGCATATGTTGAAGACATAAAACTGAGATGACATATGAAAGGAAACACTGCCATTAACAATACACGTAACCAGAAAAAAAAGGAAAAAAAACCTAGGGGACGACCAAAAATCAAAGAACACAGCTCCAAAACTGGTATTAGCCAGTGCTCGAGCGCAGCAGTGAGCGTAAGACGAACTGGCAAAAGAAAATGAAAACGCGAGACCAAGCCACGAACTGAACTAATCCAGAATAAGTTTCGAAACGGTAGGAAATGTCATTGTAATTCAACCTTAACAATGATATCTGGTAATGAATCACAGGGGTACTGCGATGGAATCCAGGTGCAGTTCTCTCGTCCAGATCTCTGCCAATCTTCAAAAAGATGTTAACGAAAAGGATGCCGCCATCACATATTCGAACATTGTAATTTGTCATCTACAGAGTACGTTAAACGCTCTCATACATCAAGCAACAGTACGTTGACCTGCGATGACAGCGGACATTGAATGGGTTTAGTGGCTGGCCGTTCTTGCTAAAGAGGGTCGCTGAGTTAGTTTACAGTTGTGCGTATACATCGCGTTGATATCACGATCAAAAGCGACAATAAAATGTGACGTGCCATATACGCCTAGCTGGCTAAATAATGACTGGCACTAATTTGGGATGAGATCTGAAACCACAGTTAAAATTGGCAGGATCAACAGGGAAAACGTGTTTTCAGACTAATCAGCACGAAAAAATTTGTGAAAACAACGGAAACTGAAGAAGGTATGCGCAAATTACAACAAAGACGATGAACATGCTTCTGATTTATACTACAGCTGCGAGCGCTGCTCGAAATCGTTGTGGAAAATACTGTTATGGTTACTGCAGCAAACTGCCAACGGAATGAGTATTCAGACCCGCAGATCATAAAAATTTTGCACATATTGGAGCACAAAACGACACTGGAAATCTGCTTTCAAAGTTAAGCAAATGGCAGCATCAACTGATTGGGAAATGAAAGAAAGCTTCTGCAGGCCAACTTACGTAAGGTCATTAAAGCTTGATTACTGGCTCAGCATGTAACGAACAATGAATTATTGGAACGAAACGGACTCGTCTGACCATATATAATGCCCATCTAAATTCTTTTCTGAGCTACAAGGTGAATGTACCCGATCGACTAACATCTGAACAGACGGATGAAGAGGCAAACAACATACATGAGTTCATCACATGCACCAGCATATGGGGAAAACCTACGCTCGTCAAGACGATTTAACGAACAGTATGCCAAAAAAAGAAACCCAATAAATCTTCGCAGTATCGTCAGGATGCCATTTTTTGGTGAACACTTGAAAAAAAATGCTCTTTTGAAGGTGTTCAGATTGCTTTTTCTATTGAAATCAGTTCCCGGAACAGCCTAATATAATATGATTTACAAACTGCCCGACTTAGGTCAGTAAAGCGAAAGGATCATCGCACTGGAAGAAAAACTAAAAACCGAATCAACGGCATAAACAGTTCACCACTGTGGAGAACACATGCGAGGAAACGAAAAGGTTTTAAAAAAACGGTCACAATAACTGCTGCTGGGGTTCAGTTAACTTCTCTGATGGTGAACAAATTCACATCGGCAAACAACAATCGAGACGATAGATTGGATTAAACAGAAACACTAATAAAGTTTAATAAATGTTAGCTGCTGACATCAATCTAACAACCACGCTATTACCGTTTTTTAAACAACGATTTTATAGCTGGTGAGCGATGCGACAACTAGTCACCTTAATACAGCGACAGCTATAGCTGGCAAGCAAGTCATAACCACCATATTTTTTCCACAATGACTGTAGTAGCAGTTGTACAAAAAGATAAGGTAGCGCGATTTAAGAACGTCTCTGAACTGTTCGTAAGAAAAGCTTTTCGACGCGTAAGCACACAGTAATACTTTACATGGCATTGAATAGCGTCACAGAGGTGCACATCACACACACACACACACACAAACACACACACACATACATACATACACATACATGCACACACGCACACGCACACACAGAGACACACACACACACACATACATACACGCACACGCACACACACACATATACACAGACACAGACACAAACACAGACACACATATATACACAGAGACAGATACACAGTTTTAGGTGCAGTGTGCAAAGTAGGGAACTATGAACCGAGAGATGAAACATGGAAAAGGAACGACGCGAGTTGATCGATTCGATGTGAGAATCGCAGATGAGTTCCGTGAATTAAATAAGACGATTTGAAAAAAAAAAAAGAAACTCAAAGCGATGAACCTTAATAGAAAACAAATTGAGATCAAGCACTGAGTGCGGCACATTCAGAGGCAAATAGCAAACTCGTTGTATCCAAAAATAAGCTGAAACATTATCAGTGATGCAACAAATGAGTAAAATTTGTTGTTGATCAATTTATTCAAATAACAGTTTCGATATAATTCGGTATTTCACCATCTACCAGGAACAAAGAACGTGTAGGGAAAGGGAAAAATTCGAACCAAAAACAATCATTATCAAAGAAAATCACGAAGATCTGAAGCAAAGCATTACTAATCAAAAGAAACAGTACTTCAAAAAAAAAAAAAAGAGGAAAGTTTCAGGAAAACCAGCTGAAACGACTTGAAATATCGTACAGACTGAGTCCTTCCAAACAGAAAACACTCCAGAAGGCTGTTCTATTTCTGCGAAAAAAAGCGCAACCCAAAAACATTTAACAAATTCACTCGCATCCTTTGCCTTTAGAAGAGTACAGAAGTGCATTGCGCCACTGCATTGCAGGGGTGAATACCTCCGTAGTAGATTTACGTGTTCGAAGTGACTGGAGTTGACCGGAGCTGAATCGGCATGGAAATGTACCTGCTTGAATCAACACATTTAAACAAATGTTTTATGAATTCTAAAAGTGCAAAGTAACACTGAATTTAATTGCATATTTGAAGTTCCTGAAACGTAAAAAGCAGAAAAAAGTTTAGCAAATGCATTGAATTAGGTGCACATTTCAACGCCGAATGAGCTTTACCCACACCGAATCACTTCAAACGCAAAAATACACCGTCGAAGCACAGTGAACTTTAAAAGACAAAAAGTACGGTTCAAAAATCAACGATTAAAAGTGAACTTGTTTTGGAATGGAAAAGATTTAGGATCGAAAAGCAATCTTTCGTTGTAAAAAAAAAATCACAACATGGAAGGGAACCGGTAAGGCCAGAAATATCGACATCAAATCTAATGTGCGAATCACAGTAAACTGCAAAGTAACAATGCTTAAACGATATCAAAGAGATCCAGTAAAAGGGGAAGAAGCTGCAGCTCAGAAAAATTTCAGTCGTTGAATCAATTAGGCGAAAGGTTAGCATCAGTGGCAAGAGAAGCGCAATTGTTATTATGAAACGAAAATCTGCAAAGATTGAAGTCCCTATTAACATTATTTCCGGCACAATCACCAACAGTACATAGTGGCTGAGAATGTATAACAATTGGAAAAAGAAAAAACATTCTTAGTTGTGAAAGAGAAACGTTCTGTTTATCAAAGCACCATATCAATGCATAATGACAACGCGACACACTTAACGTCGCTTACCTACAACGTCACGTTTCACAGCTGAAATGCTTTACTGATGGAACACAAGAAGTTACGCAGCATTCGCCAAAATGCGCGCTCACGCTGGCAGTATACATGAAAACGGCACTGTAGATAATCAGCTGTTCATATTAGCAACTTCTTCAAGAGGTTAGTAAGGCTTGGTTGTAAAAATTAAGACATCCTTTATAATTAATAGAAACACATAGTTATATCATTTCGGTACAGTAGCAATCAGTCGGTTTTTCTGGAATAGCGCACTTTATAAAAACGAAAAAGAAAAGATAGAAATGGATGCAAAAAGGCGGAACTTTGAGACGAAAAGCAGCAACTCCGGTTGGCTGGCAAAACCTAGTAAAAACGTTTAAAATCAACTGTGTTGGCAAAAACGCGACCGCGCTTAAGAAACACACCACCATTTTCCGATCAACCAATCACCGGTCAGAAATAGGCTGAGAGGCGTGCCGTACGGACCCGGGAGGCGGTCTCTGGTCAGGAAACCAGTTCGCGTACAGCGCCCACCCGCATCGATGCACAATATAGCGTGCACACTCGCAAACAGCTGCAGTTCGCCTCGCACGCAGGTATTATTATAGTTCGTTAGCGGACAGAAGATTGTGTCATTCACTGAAATTTCATACGGGAATACGAATGGCAGCGGTACGTTAATTAGGTCGTACGCATGAAAACAACGTCGACATAGGTGAGCTATTTGCATCAGCAGCAGCAGCCAGAACTAAGCGTGCTGTAAAACAGTATTAGCTGCACCATATGCTGTTGCCGATATGACGATATTCTTACAAACACTGCTACTAGGTCTGACCAGAAGAAAGATTTGGTGCCGTACAAGAAGTACAACAGAACCTACCAAAATTACAGCCTGCAAAATCATAGACAGCAATAAATCATAGATAAATGAACAAGTAGCAAAAGTACAAATGCAACAGAAACTGATACTCTCACTAGCTGGCTGTAAATTTCAAAATGGGTGTGCGAAGAACGAAATGATGAATTCGAAAAACGTTACTAAAGGAGAATATGGCAGCAGCATTCCAGAAGTGCTCACTCTTCTTAAATATCTGAACAACTCCCCTTTCGATACCAGGCCAGTGAACAGGCAGTAAGCAAAATGCCGTTCAGTTGGGCGTTTCAAAGGATCGCCTGATCAAACTAATTATGAAGCAGTTCATAATTGTCGTTTTCAAATCATTTCTGCCGCTCACTTCCACGTACAGCAGTAAGGTGGACTTCGAATAACAAAAGAAGAAAGAAAACCTTTTCACCTCACTTCATGCGAACACTTATTGATCCATCCATAACCACAAATTTTTCGCAACTGTCCAAGAATCATGTGATCTATTAAAGCTGATAGTAGTATGACAGTCGTTATCGAACGTCGGCCAAAATTCTGAGCAAACAGCATCAATTTCGTTGCTGATCAGTATCTTTCAAAATTGCCCACAGCGGCCAACCAAATCAAGAAAATTTCTTGAAAGAATGGAGCCTTAGCAATTGACGTACGAAGAATGCTGCAGTTTCGCGGCACGTTCAGAACTATCAACTTTGTAGATGGCTTCATTGCATGTAATACGCATATTGCAGCTACACAACTGAACCCTTTGATCTTAATCAGTGGTTATGAGGAATTCCTTTCATCTACAGATGCGTGTAAACTGTAACATCTACAAATTGATGATGCCAGCAAAATGGGGTGCTAAAGAAAACTAAACGGAGTTTTGAAATCTTGAAAGATTTTAGCAACCATTACCAAAAAACGTCCCAACTTGAAAAGTAGCTGCGTTTGCGCTCCGTCGAGTGAACATTTAAAAATGAGAAATGGGAACGAGTAACAGTGAAAAGTAAAATATTCCAAAACACTATGAGACTATGGAACGACGTGAACAAGAAACTGCAAAAGACTGCAACCAATTTATGTTCACACGATCCGAACACTTTTCCGAATTTCTTTTCATTAAAAACAAAAAAAAAATCTCACATCTCTTATGTGCTATCTCGGAAAAGTGAAGTGTATGAGTTTTGAATTCGAAATTACCGTACAATTGTGAGAAAACATTACACTGGTGAAGCAATTCCACTGCTCATAATTATTCTCTTAATGGGCAATCGGAGAAGTTCGATAGGAATCTATTCAAAATCGATCGCGAGAAACTGTGCGATAAAAGATATTGGCACGCCTTATCAGTCCATCATTCAAGCGATCAATCACTGCAAATCTTGGGATACTTTTAGCCATTTAAGTTAGAATGAAACTAACAAATTCTAACTGGTTTAAAAGTGAAATTCGGCCAAGAAAATTCTCTTCGAGATCTTTTTCTTACGAAACCTTTATGACGAATTTTCTACAGCCTATTTAACCAATGCGTTAGAAAGGTTATATCAGTTCTTGAGATTGTACTGAAAATTAATCACCTTAGCCGTGCTTCTAAAAAGTGATAGCTGTATTCTGGAGAGAATGCTTCTGGATCCGCAAATCTGATTTGGAATGCTGAGAATTTTCCACTTTTGGGGAAAAGAAAATGGGCGCCATCTCATTCAAATTAAAATTGGGAGTCTGGATCTGGACCAACATTACGCTGCGATAAAAACCAACTGAAGTTATGCTGAGCTTCCGCGAAATCTCGACTGTTGTAAAATCTTTGTGAGAAAACTTTGTAAAACTTATGAGAAGATAAAAAACATGGCTGCTTATGGTTTATATAGGATTTTGGGTGGAAAATTCTGGGTTCCGAAATACCACTCCGAATGCTGAAAATGCACATTCCCTTTATTTTGAGTGGAATACAGGACCCATGGAATAAATTTCAAAGACTTCACCAATTCTATCCCATTCTCTTCAACCCCCTACTACTAGCTCAGATCATACTCCAACGATCGAAAATACGTAATTCTTTTTGCACCTCAGCTACGTTTTCCGAAATTTTTAAACGAAGTTCGTTGAACACTAGATCTTTGAAGAAATCTTCAGCATAAATCTCATGCTACGATCCCTTAGTTCAAAGATTATAAAAACAGGTTATTTTCAGTTTCACATGAAAAGGGATGTTTTCAGCACTGGAATAAAGCTTGCGAAACCAGAAAACTTATTTTCCTACAGCAATTCACTCACATTCTCTACGACAACATCCCTCAAGAAATCATATTTTAGCAAAGTCGATTAATCGTTGACAAACTTAAAACCTTTTCATTAATTCTGAATCAGCGAACTGTCCAGAAAAATTTTCATTGGAACTGTGGAAGAAGCAGATCTCAGCAGAAATATTTGCTGCGATTTTCTTTTTATCGAACCGAGTTGCGTGGCAGAAACAAATTCAAAACTTGTACAGCAGTACATAATGTGTGTGTTCCGTACTCAACATCATTCATTACCAAACGGCTGATCAACGCAAATAAGGCGAATCACGACTGTCTATTATGCACTTCATGTCAATTCGCAAGACGTAACTTGCGCTGAAAAGGTTTTTTCATTCTCTCTGGGATGCTGTTGAGCAAGCGAGATTATGATGAATTGCTTTTCTCACTGTTGAAACAGCTGTTCGAAGGACATCACTAGAATACTTATTTCAGGAACAAACTATTGAGATTTCAACATAAACGGCGGTCGACTAAACAAAGCTATTACAGTAAGAAAGTTGTTCAGCTTCCATTACGGCAAGGTGTATGCAATAGATAGATAGATAACAAAGAACTGAGTGCGCTTATAACAGCGGCACTGTACGAGTGCTGAGCTAAAAAAGAATAAAGATTTGTAAATAAAACGAACAGCATCCTCCCTCGAACTAATGAGGGCTAGAATTTTTGCGGGCTATAATTATGAGTACAATTAGCATTGGCCATCGCCTTATGGATTTGAGAATATGAATGCGCCAGGCTGTAGAAGATAGTGGAAAACAATCTGCTTAACATAGGCATGCGTGTTCGTTTACCTTTTCGCTGGCGTAGAGCACAATTTCGCATTATATTCGAACGAACTAAAGCAAAATAAAATGTGCACAAACTAAAAGCGCTAAAAAAATCTTTGGTATTTTCACCATTCGTTATAAATCACTTGTATATGTGGAGTGGATGAACAAGTGGAAATACACGATCAAGACTTTCGGGAACACTCCAGTTAAGTCAGTTCAAATAAGTGGTCCTAAGAATGACTGCTGCCCTATTTATATATTCCGCTTCGTAACGAATGCGAATGAAAATCAGTTCGGATAGCCAACCAAAATATTGAATTCGGCATTTAATGAAAGGAGTAACTGAATCATCAGCCTTTTGTTTCATTTATGCAATAATTTTCCGTAACAAAAACATCGCAAATACTCATCGAAAAGATGGAAGCTTCAGTTTGCAACTGTTAAAGCGAGATGTTCATGGTCAGCTATCAAGCTAATTAACGCTGGTAAATGCAAGTGCTTGAACGGTGCTAGAAGAATTAAGACGGTCACTTGAGGAAAAAAACCGAAATGATTTTGATACCGTTCGACACAAGCTAAAATACGAAGAAAACAAGCATAATGTGAAATTTCTTTTCGACATCACTTAGGCTACTCTTTTTTTTTTAAATGAAAACAAAAACGAGTATACAAAAGATTAGCCGAAATGCCACCCGAAACACGATCCATTATATATTCCGCTTCGTAACGAATGCGAATGAAAATCAGTTCGGATAGCCAACCAAAATATTGAATTCGGCATTTAATGAAAGGAGTAACTGAATCATCAGCCTTTTGTTTCATTTATGCAATAATTTTCCGTAACAAAAACATCGCAAATACTCATCGAAAAGATGGAAGCTTCAGTTTGCAACTGTTAAAGCGAGATGTTCATGGTCAGCTATCAAGCTAATTAACGCTGGTAAATGCAAGTGCTTGAACGGTGCTAGAAGAATTAAGACGGTCACTTGAGGAAAAAAACCGAAATGATTTTGATACCGTTCGACACAAGCTAAAATACGAAGAAAACAAGCATAATGTGAAATTTCTTTTCGACATCACTTAGGCTACTCATTTTTTTAAAATGAAAACAAAAACGAGTATACAAAAGATTAGCCGAAATGCCACCCGAAACACGATCCAGAAGATGAGGAAGAGTAATCCAAACAAATGTAAGAATACAACCAACTAAGGGGATTTTTAAAACGATTTTTCGATAGCAGCGGGACGAGTATGTTCTCATTGATTTTTAACGGCCACATCTGTAATATTCTGTCCGTGGTGTATGTGTCACTGTAAGTAGAACATCAGCATCTTTTCAGACTCGAATCTCCAATGAGTATTCATAGACATCGTTTGTTGAAAAGTGATTACGCGCTGAGCTGGACGCAACCGAATCTCAAGCGGCACAACTTCTACTCTAAGAAGCGTTCTAATCATTGACTACGTCGTAACCGTTGATTCAAATCATCGCAGTGCAATTTCTTCGGTGGGGAGAGAAGAGGAAAGACAGCGAGAGAATAAGGAGAAGGGGAGATAGGGAGAGAGGACGGCTTACAACCTTCAGAAACGGTGAAAGTGACTTACAGTCGGCAAGTCAAGAACTACTGGAAAGAATTTGAAGTTTTGACAAACACTGCAAGAAAAGTAAGGTTTCGTCCTAAAAACGGAGGGTTAATATAATGTTCCGCAAAAATAAGAGAAAGAAGAGAAAAGGGAGAGACGCGGAGAGAAGGGGATGGGGGCGGGAGAAGCAGATGTCTATGGATGGATGAGATGAGACGGTAGATTATGTTAGCTGTGAACTGAACTGTTCAGTCGATACTGTGAGCTTGAGAGAACCATCCGGAACCAGCGACGCGCTTCAACCATTCAGACGGCAACAATATGAAAGATACATTTAATCGATTTGAGCGCGCGCAACACTTGAGTGCTTGGATTGGTTAAGCGGGAGAAAATTACGAAAAAAGAATAAACATTGTGAAGAGAGGATAGAAAAGCAAACAATAAAAACTAAAAAGAGTCAACGAGCGATCAAGCTTCAGTCTTTAATTGTTGCGAACGGGCCAAAATGCCGTGAAAGTGTTCCTCTCTTCAGTTGGAGGTTCCAGTAAGTTAAGCAATGAGACAAAATGTAACAATAACCTTTATGTTTTAGTTTAGCATCAACAGCCAAAAAAAGCTTACTGAACGCCCTATCAGTGCTACATAATTTCAGTGTGAAGTCTCTATTTTTGAAATCGATCTTCAGAAAGCGCTTATTAAAGGCAACAGAGAGGAAAAAAAAAGATCCGTTGAATTCTCGTAAAGGCATGAAACAAATGGATTCTCCGAAGGAAACTCCAAAACGAGAAACAATTGAAAAACAGTTGAATGACACTGATGTTGAACCCTCTTAAAAGAGCATAACAAAGTGAAGTGAGGGTACAGTCGACGACAGCTGCCGAGAGCAATCTTATTGAGAGTCACGAACTGTTTCCAACCGTACCGCAGGCGGAGCAATAGCTACAGTAACCGCTATAGAATTGCGCGTCAAGCTGCGTTGCTGAACACTTAACATTGTGCACAATGAGGTGAATAATTGGATGGCTACCTTGCCAGAGTTGGCGAACTCCTCAAGTGTGGCGATTGCGGTCACACCACGGCACGCTACATTCACGTCATTCTGCAATAAAAAAACCAAAAATCTAACAAACTAGCAAGCAACGCTTGCAACTGTGCAATAAACAGCGAGCGCAAATTTTTGCTGAAGATAATGAAAAACAAATTTCTCAAGATTGCATTTTCCATTTGAAGTTACGCTGCTTCAGATTGCTATCGTTCTTTCCTTTTTTTTTTTTTTTAAAACAATAGCGTTGAACAAATAGGAAATGTTATTTCAAAAAGTAGCCACCTTTCATTTCTTGCTGAAAAAATAGGTTATTTCTGAAAAAAAAAAACCACTGAAAAAAACAGTCAATGATTTCGAAAGATCCCACTTATTTTTTGCAAAAAAGTTCCCAACTCACGCTGCTCTAGCAAATCGAGCTAATAGCGACGTCAAGTTTGCTATCGTCAAGCTTCTGCATGAAAAAGAATTCAGATTAACTCCACATTTCCACAAATGCACTCAACAGATTCTTTCGCTAAATGCAGCGCGACGCTAACGAACAAACTCAGTTCAGCACTGCTCCAAATTCCATAGAAGCCAACACGTTTCTTCGATCACTTTCGGTTTTTGGAAAAAAAATTCTGTCTTATCACACACCATATTATCATTGAGTTCCTTGCTTCCTTGAATGGTGGATTAACTCCTTCCATTTGACAACATTTGAGACGTTTGCCACGGTACAATGCAAACTCTGAAGTGCAACTGAAGCTCTCACTATGCATACCACTTCTGAGCAGTCTATTGAAAAGAATAGGAATACTGAATGAAAGTTTAGAAAGGCCTTCTTTTTAAGAGATAAGAACCATTCTTATGCCGTTTTAAGTTCAAAAGTAGGAAATAGTTAAGATTCCAAAAATACCAAAAACTTCCAAATGCAAAATCTCAACACAGGACCATTTCCGCTCTCCAGAGGATAGGAATTTATAATGAGAGGATGAGTGGTGCATCCAAACTGAACATAGTCTACATTTAAGACAGGATTGAATTTGAGGAAATTTTACATGAAGTGGCGTACGTAAAGAGGGACGGCTGTTTTTGACGGCGAAACTTGCGACGAGATCAGCGAGCAGGCTTTACTGTTTTACCGTAGATCCACTAGATAAGTGAACTGCTTTTGAAAAGTATCTATGCTCAGAATGTTAGGGGTACCTCGACATCCAATCGTAAAGCGGAGGAATGTCGAAGGGAAAAGCATTCAGACGAGGATGAAATTCAAAGCGAAAACATGTAGCGGTGGAGCAAACGACGTGAAATCGCACACAATAAATGAAGTTCGGAAGGCGGTCGAGTGGATTTCATGAAGAAAATTATTTTCGAATAACGTCGTCTCGATACACCTACTCAGCGTCGATGAAACGCAAAACTTGCACGCCAGCAAAAAGAGCACTTCCGCAGATAACACTCGCTTTTGTTCAATTCTGTTCAACTTATTGTTAGGACTTGGCTTCAGCTTCGAATTAAAAACGGCACTACAGATGGTGAGCAGAAAAACTTTCTTGTATGCAGAATTGCAATCAGAATCGTGTCTTTAAACCTCCTAGTGTGCCCAGAGATCAGTGTTGAGCGAACGATTTGCTGTCTGATGTTGGCATGCTGTTGCCTCCGCCAACCCACTTTTCAATGGGCATGCAGGCATATCAAAAATAAAAGCAAAAAATTAAAGAGTCGAAAAGTAGCAGGAAGACTCGTCCCAATGAAAATTAAATGACCTAAAAGATTCTACAGGTTATCAGTTTGAACCAAATAAGGGGGACCTCTCACTCCCTGTCCCCTCCGTCCTCCCACCATTACAAGTAGAGGAGAGGGAGAGTAAGGGGGTCACCCGGCTAATTTCAGGACCTCAAAGAAGAGATCCGCAACATGCACTTGGAAAGCAAGGGATGAAAAAATTGGGAAATCTTCAGAAAAAACAGTATGAAGACGTGAATGTTAGAAGCTTTCGGCAAACACAGCATAAAAACGTTCTTTGAGGGTTAATTTCGCAATTGAAGACTGCTCAGAGCGAAAATTTTGACCCGAAAATTTGTCACTTCATAATAATAGCCCGCGAAAATGGTTCGGAAATTTTGGAAGCGATATAGAGAAGGGAATATCCACGTGATTCATTTAACAGCGCAGAATAAGAACAAGGGGGGCTTTCTGTTAAAAGGTAGAAAATTTGCATATTAAGGCGATAAGCAGAGGGAAGACACAAAATTGTGGTTTGCGTTCACTGGGGAAAAAAGTGCGTGAAACTGCACGCAAAAATCCTGCAATAACGAAAGCACAGTCAACTGCTTAGAGCTGCTGGGCAGCGTTCTAACTGCAAAGTGGTATTAGCTTAACCCAAACAATTGTTCCGGGCAAATTTTTCTCGTAAAAATTTGACAGGAACGCTATTTCAGCATTATAAAATGGGTGACGGTTTGTTAATCAGCTCGACCACCGTTTGGTTGTCGTGACATAGAAGTGCTTAGTGGTGAGAAGGCATTGTCGCACAAGAAGCCGTCTTCAACGAACGCTTTTTGCGGGATGTCTTTCGAGCGCACCGCGTGCAGCATGCTGTGATCAGTTGCTATTTTTTGCATTGCATACGGCGCCTGAATGACTCGCTCGCTGCTTCAGGCATCGCATATGCACCATTGTTTTTTGGCACAAACGGTCAGCCGGCCGGACATGCAGAATTTCAGCCAAAAACGCAAAAAGCGCCTCTACTCACATACTTTCTTCCTTAGACTTCCACTTTATTCATTCAAGCGCATATAATGCTTAAATTTCGAATACACAACTGGCTGCAATGAAAAAGCGCTGAACTGCTAACGCACACCTGTTCAGTGACATCACTTTCTAAATACTGCGCTAAGATTTTGCGAATGAATCAAAGTGACAACTGACCAAACTTAACTTACAAACACATTGTGATCCGTACATTGAAATTTAATCCTATAGTTTGCACCAACTGGCGCAGCAACCTGAGTTTAATAGAAGCTCATCTACAGTTACGTATTTTAAATAAAAATTTCGGCCGCTACCACCTCAATTCATTACCAATGCCCATGAATTAATTTAAAGATGGCTGCCCCTACGCACAGCGCCGTACGATGCAAAACGCAACAAATTTCGATCCATGCAAATTACCATTAAGTTACTTTCGAATATGGCATTTTTGCGCTAAGATTTTGCGAATGAATCAAAGTGACAACTGACCAAACTTAACTTACAAACACATTGTGATCCGTACATTGAAATTTAATCCTATAGTTTGCACCAACTGGCGCAGCAACCTGAGTTTAATAGAAGCTCATCTACAGTTACGTATTTTAAATAAAAATTTCGGCCGCTACCACCTCAATTCATTACCAATGCCCATGAATTAATTTAAAGATGGCTGCCCCTACGCACAGCACGATGCAAAACGCAACAAATTTCGATCCATGCAAATTCCCATTAAGTTACTTTCGAATTTAAATAAAAATTTCGGCCGCTACCACCTCATTACCAATGCCCATGAATTGAATTAATTTAAAGATGGCTGCCCCTACGCGCCGTACGATGCAAAACGCAACAAATTTCGATCCATGCAAATTACCATTAAGTTACTTTCGAATATGGCATTTTAACCGTAAAGCGAGAAATTTTATTTTGCAGATGCTATAAATGAAACACTGGCAAACATCAACGGAAAATGCACAGCAATCGGTGCGATCATTAAAAGTTTAATGATCATCGATTTTCAGCGAGAAGAAAAACAATGCAAAATTATGCCTATTAGAAATCAGGGTACAAAATATGTTGTCTTAAAAACATCGAAATCATGCCCACATTCTATTGAGGTTTTAAGGTGTCGCTGCAAGCACGCAGACACTGTGTGCGCTCCCCACCCCATATTGCCCAAATAAACATAAGTAATATATCCTCGATGACCTGCTTCACAAAAAATTTCTTCAGCCTTGCTGTCTTTTTCTATGCGATGCATCGACGTATCTGCTGCTGTAAGCAGACTGAAGGAATGCCCGCTTAACGATATGAACCTGCTAAAACATGTACGCACAATTTCAAGCTGAACTTCGTCTCCAAACGAATTCATCTGTTGATATGACAAGTGAAATCGGTCATTGTTGCTGTTGTAGATGCATGACGACGAAAGCTCTCGCCCTTCACAAGACGATATTCCCATACGTCTCTTTTAGCCTAACGCTCCTAACATTTTTAACATCACCATATTTGCTGCGCTTAATGTACTTTTAAAATATGCAACACAACGATTGCTTGTTCGATAGCCAATATACCATACTGGCCATTGAACTATAGCTTGAAGCTCATGAGATCATGATCCATACGCACAGTGTCACATCCTTTGGCAAAAACAGCCGCTGTGATCTCGTAGTAGGCACTAGGCAATAGCTGTGCTGGTAAGTCTACTCCTGAATGAAAAAAGTGCGAACAGATCTAGAGGGGGAGTATCAGTGTAAAGTAGCAAAAGACAATTCCTCCAAGTGATCGCAACGAGAAAACTGATAAACACATATCGCCATCTCATATTCCGTTCCCTTGCGCATGCGACGTCGCGCATCTTATTTAAGGACACCGCAGCGAGTGAACGAACATCGAGCGTCATCGCAAAACACAAAGGCCGCGCATGCATTTACAGTATAGATCGCAGAGACAAACATGCAACAAGCTAGAAACGCGCTTTAACACAAATATTGAGCTCTTTATGAACTTGCTACTTTGAAAAAAAAAACGATTTTTTGAAGTGGACGGCTGTGCTGGTAAGTCTACTCCTGAATGAAAAAAGTGCGAACAGATCTAGAGGGGGAGTATCAGTGTAAAGTAGCAAAAGACAATTCCTCCAAGTGATCGCAACGAGAAAACTGATAAACACATATCGCCATCTCATATTCCGTTCCCTTGCGCATGCGACGTCGCGCATCTTATTTAAGGACACCGCAGCGAGTGAACGAACATCGAGCGTCATCGCAAAACACAAAGGCCGCGCATGCATTTACAGTATAGATCGCAGAGACAAACATGCAACAAGCTAGAAACGCGCTTTACACAAATATTGAGCTCTTTATGAACTTGCTACTTTGAAAAAAAACGATTTTTTGAAGTGGACGCCTCACTTCGAAGGATTCAAAATAATGATAAGCGTTCTCATTCGGACAGATATGAAGCCTACTCACTAAGATTGACAGCAGACACACATAATATCACGAGCAGGAACGGGTAAGTAAATACCCGACTGCAGTAACGTCGATTTGCAATGAACACATCCTTTCGTCGTCTAAAAATGACCGGTTGCACCGGTGAAAAAGGCTGAAAGTTCTCGAGCTATGTTCCATAAAGAAGATGGAATGAGTTGCAAATGGCTGCAAAAAAAAATTTTGTGTCTGCATTCATATTTTCAACCAAACGACCGGTCTACGCATCCTTCGCCAAAAATCCATTTTCTTCCGGGGCGTATTTTGCGACCGATAATTTGCGATTTTCAATACCATTCAGTTCCTCTAACTCCTCCCTTTCCCTTTCACATCAGTGAATTGACTTGAAAATGAGTACAAGAGGTCAGTCTGTGCTGTGTATGTTATGCTGAATAAATTTCATAACCATGCTTCTGCGATTCCCAAGCCAAACAATCGGATCAACAAACAGTTCGTGCATGCGCACAAAAACGGCGACGCCATAATTGCGCATTGCAAAAGGCAAATTTGCGAAAATTCATAAAAACAATGCAGCCTTAGAAACTGCGGTTTGCTGAAGGAAGTCAGTTCGTACTTCCTTTAATTTTCGGTGTGTGGTTATTGCACTGGAAGTACCCGATCGGTCAAAGAAGTACAGAACGCTGCAAGCGCCAGCGTACAAGGTTTCAGACTGAGAATGCAACCAATACAGCAATAAAACAGAGTGAATGAATATTCAATTTACAGTGCTCAGATACGCCAAATCAATCTACACGCATGCGTATAGTATCGGTGCTGTGCATGTGCATGCACTGCAAACTCTGTCAAAATCTAAACATTCCTGCGCGCACTCCTATTCATTTAGAATATATAGCGGATTTTAAGGCAGCTGCGACGGCGCATACTTACCTCCTACAACAAATTCGAGTATTCTCACTGCAAATCACTTCTCTTCAAAAATTTTATATTGGCCGATAAAGAGACATTTTATGCGCTTAACTTCATCGGTTTCAACTCTTCAGGTGTAATCATTCCGTTCTTGCCCCTCTTTAGCCCATACTGTCGCTTATCATGATCGTTCTCAGAAATGCGACAAAGAGCTGATTGAAGATCAAGCAGATAGACTTCCGGACTGTTCAAAAAAAATTGAACGGATAGCGAAAAACTGATGTGAGTCAAAACAATTTTCTGGTGATCTCAAAAATATACGAAAAAGGATGAAGAAAAAGTGACGGGTGCCTAAAGCAGAGAACGCCGGTTGTGTCTGATCGAGCAACGGTGCAATTTGCTTTGGCATGGGTACGGCTGCACCATGCACACTCTTCCTCGAGCAAGTCAGTTACTGCATTGAGAATTTCTAGGCGGATATCACGTCAGCAGCAGCAGCGGCGGCAGCAGAACACCACTACGAGGAGCAATTTATTGACGCATTTCTCGCAGACGACGCGCACCTTTTTGTTGCTCTGTGGTGCGCGACTGATGTAAAAAAGCAGCCAATCGATGTGCTCACACGTCTGCCGAGCGGATTGCTCTCAGCCTAGCCATAGGAGGAGACCACTTCGTCCACAGCACAATTCGGCTACTCATTTTCAACTTTCTATACAGAACTGTCGAGTACGGCGCTAAAAGGGCTATCTATATGAGAGTTGTTTATGCTGCGAACTGCTGCCCAAAGAACGTGCCCCTATAGTGACAAAGACGTACACTTCGGCATGCTTCTCACTGATCTTCGCAAATAAAACACTCGCACTGCTACTATCTCGTTTACCCGTATATATGTGATGTGTGATTTTCGTCACGGAGATGAGCGACCGACAAATCGCACAAAAGTGCACCTTTCATGCATCGCTGTACGATGACGAACGCGATGAATGAAGCTTCCGTTGAATCCTCTTTCCCCGTACTTATAAAATGATTCGCGCAAAATCCCTCCTGTACAGTATCGACTGTTAGCAAAAAAGCGTTAAATCAGCTATAATGATTCGGAATATGCTTGACTATTTTCTCTGCGTTCATCCGATTTAAAAAATTATGATATAAAAAATCTTTGATCTCCACCATCATAAGGTCACTGAAACAACTAAAATGAACAGCTTTTATGGGATAATTTGGCAGCTCTGGAACCAGAGCAGTTGACGCATTAACGAAGAGTGTCCGCGGTACTCCGACATATCGCGCTTCAGTACGGTGCCTGATTTTCTTGATATTAGATGGAAGAGGTGATCCAAGATGTCATTTGTTTTCTCTGTAGTAATCTTCTAAATTAAACATTCATTGGAAATGTTTTTGTAGTGATGAAACGAAATTCACTGAGACGAAATTGCAAACGATTAATGTGATGCAGGAAACTGTGGCAAAAAGCAGTAGCCACATAATCGCAGAGCTATAGAAGTTAGCACTACTAATCGGTTGCCTGGAAAGAAATGTGACTGTGGAACATCACTGTTTCGAAATGAAAAAGGCGTCGATCTCGAGCTAGTGCCGAAAAAAGCGATGAAAGGACGAATGGCACAGTAAGGTGATCAATAAACGATAAATTAGCTCGACGGCACGCCACAGTTAGCGAACGCCTGCCGCTAGCGTGCTCTTCCAGCGCTTTTCAAAGCGCGCTCTTTTTCTAAAAAGTCAATTCGACCCCGCCCAGCTCATTTTTGCCATGTTTTTCCCTCATCTCACGACGGAAGAAGAGT
>JPKZ01001964.1:313373-331896 GCA_000803305.1 Toxocara canis | reverse complement strand
AGGGAGAAGGGAGTGGGGGGGGGGGGGGGGGAGGGGTGGGTGAAATAAACAAGCGGAAAGCCTCTACGAGAAATTCTTGCCATCACCTTTGAAGACTGCTTAGTCACTCACTTTCATCTAAATATGAAGACGTCTGGTCACAAACAACTGCAGATTGCTAATAAATGTAAACGTCCGTGTGTGTGCCTCTTTGTACCTGCTTTTTTTGTGTATGTGTGTGTCTATATGCACGCTGGCGTAGTGGTGTGTCTAGACGTGAAAAGCAGCAAAAAAGCGCAGCTGCTTTCGAAGTGGTGTCGTTTTTGCGAAACGTACGCCCACTGGATAGACGTATGCGCTATGCGCGTTCGAACTTATTAGAAACGCAAATGAACAACTATTTCAGACGTAGTGCGCAGTGTTTCGCAGAAGCGATCATTAAACCCATTTCGCCTGCAAAGAAACCGTTCATTCATATGTGCGACCTACCTACTGAATGTCTGTGCAATCCACGTTGACATTACATTGGCGACCGGCCTACAACTCATTGCTAGAGAACATTGCAACGTTGGGCACATCTTTTAAATAAGCTGATATGCTCTGCAGCCATTCTTACCGTTTAAACACACATCTGAATCGCCTATAAGCGATGCACTCACATCTTGGCAATGGCTGGTGACAGGCAAGCACAATTTTTGAGGACCCGACTCGACTGATGTACAACAATATATCAAATGACCTCTAAAACAAACCTCGACGCTTATACTGCCTCAATTCGACAACCAGTTTAAACAGCGCTACGAAGTACTTTGTAAGCTGTTTCAAACTAAATAAAGTGACGTTCAGTTTCAGATGAGTTGCGCTTTGCAAATCGGTTACCTTAATGCAATAAAGCAAATGAACAGTACTGGCACAAACTCGACGAGTAGTAACGATGTCCAATTCTTTAAATGGGAGGCTGGAGAAGACTTCCTCCGCTAATGGGGAGCTGCTATTGAGGATGGGAGGACTGGGGCCCTAATGAAGGTTATGCGATAAAATTGTCAAGTTTATTTAATTAAAAAGACCGTTTAAGAAATGATCGTTCTACTGGAGGGAGGGGGATGGAAGTAAGAAGCAAGAGGATGATCACTAAGACAAATGAAGGACGGCAAATTTGTGCTTATGAAATGAATCCTCAAATTGTTACGAGCTAGGGATGCGGAAAAAAGCGACAAGAGGCAAAAAACGGCAACGCTAATAAAAAATGTGTTCGGCATCAAAGAACGTCGACGCGACCCATTATTCGTGGCTTGCTTTAACTTTCTCCTCTTTCACTCATAAGTCATAAAAATATCAAGCAATAAAAAGCGAAACATCTGAACCTCATCGAAGTCACGATACGATTTATTTCTAATGGATATGGCACTTATTTTTATCCCAATTCGAAATGGATTCAGGTTTCACCTTTATTTTTTTGCATTTCAACCGTTTTAATAGTTTCATTCTCTGATAGCTTCCATTTTTAATGGGTATGATTCATGAAGCGTTTGTTTGCATATGGGTCGTTGCATAGTTCAGTGTGAAGCTTTCATTGATAGTGAAATTGAGCATATTGAAGAATTTTTCCTTAACGAGCAACAGGAACAAATACCTATAGATGGGCTCTTTATCACTAGGATTTCTATGGAAAGAGATTTAATTTAACGATTTCTGGTCCAAGGGGCAGATGATTAATGAAATGTTCACGATGAGTCGACGAATAGCTACCTGGTTATTAGCATTGCGAGGCAACAACGTGAGAAAATCTTTAAAAAAGGGATTCAATAAGCAGCGTTTCCGATGGGAACCGTGTGCGTGCAAAAAAAAAAAGAAAAAAAGTGAAGAAAATTGATGTGTACTATACACGCAAAAAAAAAACGAAAAAACTGGCGTCGGATGCAGTCAAATCGAAAAAATGGCATATTTGCCTCTTTCTTCGAGCTTGCTCTATACGCCCTTCTCTCGTGTTCGCGTTCCTAGTCGCACCTCACGTCACACTCCCCTGTCCCATTCATATAACTCATTTGCTTCTCTCTCGTTCTTCTTTAATTCTCCCCGTTTGATGCGATTCATGACGGAACTGGTTTTAGATGGTTGCTGAATACGGTAGCCTGTGTTCGACACAAAGATGTAGAAATCGATAAGGCGGCGTTACCGCACACTGTATGCGCGCACAATGAATGGCCTAGTGACGGTGACGCACCGCACACAGCACTACTCTCTCTCTCTCTCAAATATCTCAACACCTCGCTGACTATTCCCGAATGAGAGCGAGCGGTCGGTCTAGTGCTACTGGTGAGACTGAACGAAACACATCTTGTGCGTACAGTGATAACGGGTAACTCGATGCTTTCGACATCAATCGCCTCGTTAAATAACGAAGTTATTCTCAAAATATGTAATCGTGGGCCTACACGAATGCGGCTAGCTACGAAGAAGTAGCGGCATCTCGCATGCTCACTAAGCAGTTCGTTTTTTTAATGTCTCCTTGAATTTTTGGGCGTCGTTCCCACCTTCCGACAAATACGAATATTAGATTGTTATATTGCCAGTATGATGTACGCTTGAGGTTACCGTACGACGATTGCAAACGAGCTGAAGCCGCTCTGGATTGTTTTGCCATATGGGCGAACTTAAACGCACGATGTGCTGTACTGAGGTACTGAGTACAGCAGTTTGCCTACCGCCAACGAATATAACAATTGCGTATTATGAATGATGGTTACTTATAGAAAGACGCAAATGTACGGAACATCTGTGAGGTGAAAGCAACAATCGAAGTGAAAATCGTCCATTGACTGCAGCAAAAAATTGCAAACATCGACGACCAAGCAGTAAAAAACGTCCGGAATACAACGCAAAAGAACATACATGTAAACAAGTTTTTTTTTTTTTTCATCCGACGTTGACAGCCATCTTTCGACTGCTGATGAGAGAAATCTAACATTGTGGGTGCAACATTTTCCTGTTGTCCGCTAGGGAGCGGAACGTACGCATTAGTAGTGTCATTGCAGCAACAGACGCTACTTCGTTTAACAACAAAGTGACGTTCCGCAATATACCATAATAGAGTTTCAATACTACAATGAATATAGTGAAGCGCTGTCTGAGAAAACTGCTAAAGTACGGTTATTTACAGTACCCTCTGAATGTACTATATAAAATGTACTTTGGAAATTTCTCAGACAACGTTCGACTGTTCCGAATCATACGTGAGCGTTTCGAGTTATTTGTGTGTCTAGAACTTGAAAAATTTAGACTTTATGTAATAGATAATCGAGAAATACAATGTTATGGAGCGTACCACATTCATTTGATTTAATAAATGAACTAACGAACAAAACAGTTCCATTTACACAATGTTATTTATACAAATAGCGTTTAACACTTGAGGAAAGCACAACCTATGTAATAGTAGTGAAATGGAAGAGCAGTGCCACACCTGACTGAGTTGATGCCTTTGGAGAATCGATCTGCACGAAACATGCCAAAGATAACACAAAACTAAAGAACTATAGATAGATTCGGAATGAAATTCAAACTTCGCACTGCGATTATCGCTTATAACGTTTAAAAAACATACAGGGAAGGACGAGAGTAACGCAGAACTAAAAAACAGGAATTAGTGTATGTTTAGGAAGAAGAGTGCACTCTGAAATCGTAACATTCTTAGAAGTATGACTTAGCGAAGATAATTCGTCTCTGCTCGCCGTCTAAAATCAGTTTAACGCATTCAGATAAGGTATTTCGAAATCTTTCGCTATGAGAAATACGTAACGGAAGACAAACGAATAGTCCAACAAGGCAACTAATTGCTTACAGCAGAACTAATCAATAGGATGCCAGGTGAATGAGCAAAAAAAAATTTACTGATAGAGGCTCGTTTTGTTTACTGAATGTCTACATCAATTCCATTTTCAACAGAAATGACACAACACCCGTCTGCAGTTGGCGATATGGTCTTCAAATATTGCTCAACAGGCAACACTAGGTACGAGTAGGCACCGCAGCGAAAGCATGCACGATTGCAACCAAATCTTACTGCCAACATTCGTGTATATCTCAATACGCCGTAAGCACACAACCTGGTTCACATGAACTTTTCGCGTACAATATGCGGAAATGCCCAATATGTACATTAAATTTTTAACTAGCGATTGCCTTATCCGCCGTACAATAATGTTAAGCGATGAGGAAATTTTTTGACTTACGTAGGGAAGCTGTTCAGGACTGTGTCGAGATGCTGCTGGGCCGTAATTGTAAACAAACTCGACCTTAGGAGAAGCCTAAAATGCAAACAGTGCTACTGCTATGAGCTAAACTCCCTTAGTAGGATCTCTATTCCGATTTCAAAGACGTTCTCAAGCTTGACAGTGACGCGGTGAACAAAACTTTAAAATAAACTATCTTAATGCTGATTTCAAGCTAGCTTGAGTCCTCAATGAAATCGCCAAAGGAAATGTTAGCATATCAGGAGTTTACATGACGCGCGCGAAATTTGCAATCGGTATTTTGGTTTGGAGTATGAGTGAGAAAACGGAGGAAGATCGGGAAAGGAAACGTGAATAAATTTCCAAATGTCATAATTAAGGGAAGGAGTAATCGTGGAGAAAACAACTGTCGTGCAGCGAGCCAACGAGCCAATCTGTGCCTTCGAAAGTGGTCGACATTTTTTCTTCACATTTTTGGACATTCATCGAGGCTATTTAATTGCATTTCATCCAATCAGGTGCGTGGTAAATGCAACATTCGTGAGGGCGTGTCTAAAAAACAAATCGGAACATCTCAAACTGCAGATAAATAGCGGCTCTTTTAAAGCTTTCGAGTAAAAAAAAAGGTAAAGGATGCGCACTTCTGAGGAAAACTGCTGAAAAGGATGTATAATTGACGATCACCGCAAAAGTGCTAGTATATCACACCTCCATCGTCACTCACTTCCTCGCTATTCACACATTACGGAACAGGTAAGATGCGCCACGCGAAAGTTCATACAGCGCGCCAAGACACGAAAAAGGCTTTCAATAACACCGAGTCTATTGACAAGGACTACCTCCCAAAAAAAGCATTAATATCGAGGTGCAGAGAGCTAGGTTGTCGAGCAAAAACAAGGAAGGGGATAGCCGAAAACGTTCGACTCACAGTGAGGACTCTAGATCCACATTTTTGCAGTTCATCTGTTAATCTGGCTAGAGTTGTTTTTCGCAGATTCTACCCTTCCCTCCATCAAGTGCCCCTCTACTCACCATGTGAAGTGCAAAAAGATCTGTAGGGAAAATATGTAAATCCGCACTCAACACACCAATCATTACTATTCTTTCATGAATAATGCGACAGTGGGGGTTTTTAAATCCTCCTACTATCGCCTACCCACATTTCTAACAATAGTGTTAAAAGATGACAGAATCAGAGGTATGTTGAGAAACATCTTCTAGCAGGTCTGAGTTCATCCCACAAAAAATGAGATATCAGGGACACTTAGATCTGGAACGGATCAAGGGCATGTTAACTTGTGATATACAATGGAATATAGTAAGGACAGCAATCATACACATAAAAAGATGCGTCGAATTCAAAGGTAAAATTTCTCTTTCTACTTCTTGAATAGCGAAAACTATTAGCAGCGTCCGAATTTCAACTCCGTTTTAACAGACACTTGAAAAAGAAGTAATAGGAAATGCTCCAGTAACGTCGTTTGTTTTTGCACAAAATAGGTCATTAAAATCGGCAACACATAAGCGTTTGTACAATGATTTGACCTACAAGCGTCCCACGTAACACAAATGTCACCATCAGAAAGTTGAACCACAAGGCAAAACTTCAGCGCGATTCGTTTGGAGGGGACAAAACTGACGATTTAGTGGCTATCTAACGGCGACTTCGACAAACAGTTTCCAGCAACTGTTACAATCGAAAATGTTTTTAAAAAATTTCTGGCTGAGAATAGTTCATATGGCGCTGAAAAGTAAGTCTAAACGCTTTCTTTCAACACTGCTTAATGAACGGATGACGAACTGCAACGTATATCTGCCTCAAAAGGAAGGCATGCATATACTTACTGCCTTCGCAGTATGCATTCGCGTATCGTAATTCTGCAACAGTCGTGATCAAATATCCCCTCCGGGCCTCTTTCCACTTCTTAATCGGATGTAACACTCATAAGCTTGTTGACCTTGGAAGCTTATATTGGAACATACGGACATATGACAGTTGCGCGACAAAAGAGTGCACTGAGTTTCATATGACTTTTGTGGATTTTGCGCATTTTGACCAGTTCATTTATGAGAAATGATAGTTGCGTCGACAAGCCCACGCAACAAGTTGCGAGCTCAAAAAAAAAGCGAATATGTTGCTAGATGGATGAGTGGAGCGTTTGAATGAAGTGAGAGTCGTCTAACGGATGATCTCGTTCTCGGATTTCTTTACAGCGCCAATCAGTTGATGCAACCGAGTAAGCAACGATGAGTCATTCGCAGAGGTAACGAGAATCCAAGAGCAACACCATAAACTGCAGCGATTTTGCAAGTTATTACAAACGCTTATGCAGATGATACTACTAAGAAAGGCGACATCGTTAAGAATAAGCGAGCAGCGTTCTATAAGTGTGATGCGAAATGACTGTTTGGTTTATAGGAAACGAATCGTGTACACCTCCGAGACACACTGCATACAGCGAAATATGTCGCACTCATATTCACTAATCCTTAATCGGAGCAAACAGATGTCGAAAAAATAGGTGATGTGATGAAACGATGCGCAACGGATCGTTCAGCTAATTATGGACAAGTTCTATAGGTGCACGTAGCACATAAGACGTCATATGCGACTCACAACAACAGAAAAGCTGCGCGTTTGAAGCCTCGAATTCCACTAAAGGGTTTTCGGCAGGTAAATATACGCCCAATTTTCCATCAGGAAGAATTTTTCACTTTACTTTTAAATGCCCAGAGACGCCGAAAGTAACTGCCCGTTATTTTACTCTGCAGAATATGTTATAGAGCTACTGCTTTCGGATGAAGATACTGAGTACGGTAGTCAATTTTGACAATTACAGAACAATAATGGAAATTTAGAGAACCAAAGTATACGTGCGAAAAAAAAAAGACTGATTCATAAGTTGCGAACAATAATGAACAACTGAGCTTCGGAACGTACAACAGTGCATAGGCGAGGGCAGTTACTACAAGCTGTTCTTGCAAAAGCCGCATCCAGGAAAACTAAATAAGATCTGAACTCACACCAGTTTACTCCAAGGTCCCATTCAAGATGACACGTTTCTAGAACAGCTGGACGGGTTATCAAAGAGTTAGCTGAACAACAAATCAATCTCACTGGAGCTTCCCCCCCAAGCTTCAATGCATCGTTATGTTTTCTTTGGGTTTTTTTCTCGACAGCTTCCATTTCTCAGTTTTTCGCTCTCCTCTTCTGCTAGGCTTTCGCCTCTCCAATGCTTTTTGAATGTTTGATGCAGGAGTGTACGAGCAGCTGCGTGCAGGTCAACACAACTAAGTATAAGGGTGTGCTGGCGCGTCGCATTTTGCAGTACTCTCGAAGCGATAAGAGGTGTGCGCCGTCTTAGTGCCAGCCTCAACTCAGCCATTTTTTTCGCCAGGTCGCTCGTGTGCCAGCCGCGCTGCAGTCGTTTTTTTTTCTTTTGGCGCGATACTACACATCGCCTTTCTTCCATTCATTTACCGATGGGTGTGCGTTAATATCAATCCTTCCCACAACATGTATGTGTACTTCCTCATTTCATACTAATGCAGGCCAATAATTCTTGACCATGGTCCTCCCCATAGAGAAATTTGTCAAGGGATGTGGGGGGAGGGGGGTGGAATGGATGAAGGGAGGCGAATTGTGGACCTCAGCGACGCCAACGCCCAGTAATGAAGGCAGTGGTGAACGCTTCCATACAAAAGCTTCCCTCACAAGCGTCACATTAATGGCACATGAGTTCAGCTCTGGTTTACGGGTGAACATGCCACAGAAACGAGCATATTGGTATTATCAGAGAACAGTCGAACGAAAATGTATGGTGCGGTAGTTTTTGACAGGATGAAGAGGATGAAGGACGTAGTACGAGATCACAGTTCACCAGGATCATTTACAGCGCACACAACAAAAATACAGATGCAAACTATATCGCAAGATGCATAAAAACAATAGAAGAATGAGCCAAAATTAGACAACGGCGATTAAGCAAGAATGACCGAACTTCCCTTCCGGTACCTCTCCAACTAAAAAGCGGCTCATCGAACACAACATGACCACTTCTGATGCACTCCTCAATGACTAGTACTTTTGTTAGCATAATATATCTATCTGGAAAGCCTTTTATTTAAGGGTGGAATTTATTTCATGTAAAGTGGTATTTTCTGCCTTCCTGAACTGCATGAAAAACAACGGAACTACAACGCAAAATTGGCCGAGCAATACATTTGGACGTTCGTCGCCATCTCAGACGGATCGACGGTTGTAATTAGTGGAAGGAAATCTTTGATTTCAATTTTCCTAAGCGGTAACTCAAAAAAGCCGACGCGAGTAGTGAAAGCGGCTTGAACATGAATCTGAAAAATGCTGACTATCCATCTCGTTTCACTTAAAGTTTCTCAACCAAATTTATAGTAAGGGAATAATGGGACAGTTGCAGACGAAGAACACATAAAGCAAAGCAAAGGACATAAGACGCCCATGCTTATTGGTGAGATGCAACGTACTATGTGTTTACACTGGCATCTGACGCGATAAGTGGCTGAGGGTTTGGATGGAGTTTAATGTTGCATCAACTGCGCTACATATTCGGCGTGCATCACCGCTACAGTTCGCTGCGTTGAAGTAGGAACAGGTTTTTTGAAGTGTCGCAACGACCGTACACTTTTTTTTTGCGTACAGCGCCCAAATCGCGTTCGCCTTCTTTTGTACACGATTTCAAAGAATGCACTCACGCTTCCATCCCCCTTCAGCGCCGCAATTCGTCGTTCTCTTTCGCTCTCACAATCAATTCACCCCTCTAGAGCGAAATCACTCAACTCGAAAATGAGGAAAACAGCTTCATGGGAATACTGCCCAACCCAGAAACTCCCACAATGCTTTCTGCAGCTAACAAGACAGGGCAACCATTCGTTTCATTGATAAGAACGAACAAAAGATAATAACGGTAAAAATAAAAACAATCTGTAGAACGAAAATACTAAAACCGACTGAACTGCTCCACGGGATTTTCACTTAAATAAATTGTAAAGTATGCCAAGGAACGCTGGCACGATATCTGCTTCCCACGATTCTGCGTAAAACGGCGTGAAAAATACCCGAAAAATCAACTGAGGGATGCTTATTACACAAGAACGCTGTTGCTCAATCCGCGATCAAATCGCTGCTTTATATGCACGCGGTGATTCGTTGATGGCATCAGCACTGTTGGCGTCATTCCCCCGGGAATTTTCGCTGTGCTTTTCTAAAAATTACCAATTTCCCGCCCAGGAATCCTCATTCTGAATTGTCTTTAATGCACATCGTAGTTTACAATGTTCTGCATCATGTATGCCTTATTTCGGTCCCGTGACTTTAAGTTGAGGGCACTCATTCTCCTCAACTACCTTTTCATTTCCGTGAACCGTATAATTCCAACTTTTGTTTGTGAGGCTCGCAATGTCCTGGTTTGTGAATTGGAACTGTCGAGACAGTTTCAAAAAATGCGGACGAGCAAAAGGCGCCTTCAGATATATTATGACAAACTTACTTCAGGCCGAAACGTCTTTGTGCATGGTTTACTCACCAGCTTGGTCACTAGCTTCGATTCGATGAAGTCACTCGTACATGACTGCGGCAAGCTCAGAATCAAGTGACGCTAATGATGGTAGAGTACCGCGAGATGCCACTAATCCCCCTTGCTCCTCCCTCCCTCGCAACAAATGAAATTTTGAAAATTGTTTCGCATTTCGATTTGCCACGATACTGCTGCCTGTTTCATCCGCAGTCTCATCAACAATACAATACGAGCCAAGTATTTTCTCATCATGTTCCTCTTTCCCTCCTCCATCCCCTTCTACCACACTGCTGAGGCACAAAATGAACACAACAGAGTGGCGCTAAACCCCCGATAAAGTGCAGTTGGAAATGTTCGTTGTTTCGGCACAGAGAGCGCGGCCCTTGTCGGTGAGTCGTAGAAACTGGATCGTGTTTCGTGTTGCGCCAACCTCAGCAAAAAAACGACTACGATGCGTCTCGCTCGATGGGAAAGCCACTCGGTGTGCCGCTGCATCAAAAACGCACAAAAGCACTGAAACCGCTAGCAAAGAGTCGGTGAACACACCGCATG
The DNA here is from genome assembly GCA_000803305.1 of Toxocara canis. NCBI lineage: Eukaryota > Metazoa > Nematoda > Chromadorea > Rhabditida > Toxocaridae > Toxocara > Toxocara canis. Next base: position 321,581 of record JPKZ01001964.1, on the reverse strand, counting down.
GCTGCTTCACACATTTGTGCTTAGCGTTACGCGTTACGCGTGCCCACCACCCAGAAAAGAGGAATGACGCTGCGCGTTCTGCGCATTCGTGAACGCAGAAAAAACGACTGCTCCATCGTGCATAAACCCATTCATCCGCTCGACTGTGCACAAACCCACTCATAGAAACCCCATCTGCCTGCGCCTTCATCCCCCTCCCGCACCTCCCTGCCCGCATCACTTATGATTCAGACGTTATTAAAGTGCTAAATCAAATCTCATAGAAGCATGATGGCTATCGAATACCTTGAATTCACCGCATTTTTTCGAATGGAAGCCTCTATAATTTCGTTCAACGCAATCCTGATGCCAAGCTTCTATGTACAAGGCATGTGTAAACCGGACATCGGACACATGCAAGCAGATTGGTATATGGTTCCTAAATTTCATAGTGAAGCCATCTTTCAAGACGAGATCTGTGGCATTTTTTGCTAACGAAGTGATCCTCAGGCTAACGCAATGACGGTACTGCAGCTACGCACTGACGTGATTATTCCCCTCTAAAACGTTGGAACTTTAAATTATGAGCAGAATTCACACCATTCCGCATGATACAAAACGAAATTGCAAATTGTAAAGGGATATTCGGTTGGGTTGAATGCTAAACGATGGTCATCCTCGCTTACGTAATTGTTGACTGTGTGGCCGCATTGTATTAATCAGCAAAGGCGTTATATTTGTGAGTCCGTTCGACAAATCGAGCAGTGAGTGGAGCAATTAGCTGCATGACGGTGTACAAATACATATTGGCGACCTCTTAAACTTTACAGTGTGCGGATGGCAATGAGCGCAAAAACTGGTTACTGTTGAAAGCACACTCTTCCGCGCGACAAACCTACCAACAAGTGTTGCTTTTGCATTTGAGATTTGTGAGCATTCGAGAAAGCTGGAGCAACAGCGATCGCAAAATGCAACTGACATAAACAAAAACTCGCCAGTTAGTCAGAAACCGACTGAAATAGACAAAACGACAAAATGAACATCGTAAACAAGCCCTCGAGGACAGCTCTTCATAAGGCCTCCAGTGATGGGCCCTAATCAAGCGGTAGGAGGAGGGAAAGGATGGGGGACAATGTCCATTAAAACGCTCAAGGAATGTATATGTAAGATTCAGTTTGGCCAGGCTGATCGCAGAAACGTCAAATTCACCACAAAGAGAGGCTCAGTTTGCAGGTAAGGCTCTATTCAAGGGTCTGAATTTCTAGTAAGGTGCTCTGTTCAAGAAAGCCGACAGCAATCAAGAATAACAAATTGGGAAGGCAACAAGGAAACGCATATATGAATACAGTGAGCCACTACGAGAAGGCTTCTGAGCGTAAAGCCCAGCTTTTCGAAGCACTAGCTCAAAGTACAATAGCTCAAAGCACAAAAAATATGACTGCTTAGTCCGATGGATGAAAAAAAAAAGACAATCTGCCCTCATGCGACAAAGCCTGCGACAGTTTGTGAATCGCTTCGAGTTCTTCACTTAACCTAAGAGAGGTCACCTTCAGAAGACATCGTTTGCAAGCATGCAAGCAAAAACAGCATTTGAAGCCATCTGCAGTAACTCAGTTATGAGTGCGTCTATAAAATAAAACCGCCAGAAGAAATTATTATATGAAACAGTGAAAACATCTGTTTTCAGATGAAACCCGAAGTTATGACCTTCATTTGCCGGTCGTCAACATGACATTTAAGTTCGAGAAGAACGCTTCGAAAAACTCATCTGTGCGCTTTTTTGGTAAATTACACTTCTCTGTATTATTCTAACTCGTTTGACTGCAGTGAGTGAACAACTGATATGATCAGCCCTCAGTGGGAAAAATATTTCGTGTTTCCAAAGACAACTCATTCGCTGTTAACCTAAACTTCTGTTCTGTGCAGCCATAAATGAAACCTGAATTGTCATAGGCAGAATTTTGCATACATAGTTCCATTCAAATCATTTGTTTGTAATCCGCAACGTTATGCATTACATGAGTCTAAATTCCCGTCCCGAACTGAACATAACTGCAGTCATTCCTTTGACTTACATTTGCCACAAAACCGTTCTCGATAAAATATCCAGAAATTTAGGAAATGTATCAAATTCAGGAATACCTGTTTAGAAATCCAAAATAGCCCATGTATTGCATTTGCTTAACTTCAGCGCTTATGAACAGAAACTAATGCATGCACAGACACGTAAACACGCTCCTATACACGCACAGACGCATTCGCGTACCTATGCATAGAAATGACCGTTCAATAATGTGCCCTTGCGTGGACGAAAAGCCTATAAGCATCTTCGTCCAATATCCGACCGATAAGGAATATCAGTCGGATGGTGGACGAAGAAGACTTCTTGCTGTTGGAACCTGTGCCAGAAACTTTGGAGTTATTAAACACGTAACAAGTTATTAAACATGAGCCAATTTACATTTAACATCAGGCTGCGATTCTGAAAATATGATTGCAACAGCGGAAGAAAGTCTTTCTTCGTTGTTCGACATACGTTTCATAGATTCCATATAAGTCGAACACTTCTTCTTCTAGTTTTACCGTAAATGGTACTGTGATACATTACAACTGCGATATCCTTATTTCATCCAGACAAGGGATACATATCGTCTAGATAGAATAAATGCCCCGAGTAAAGTAACCAATTAGCATTCATTACAGAATGTAAACAATCAAATGTGAATGAGATGGTTGTGTAACACCGTGCTCGCTCGAAAAGAAAATCACCCTCTGAAAAGTTAGAAAGACTGGTAAATCATGAAATTCAGCTTAACAAAATAGGTTATATCACGAAACGCAAATCATATTATGGTTCATAAATGCAACATATGGAGGTAACGGTGAGTTTACTACAAGAAGCTGCATCTAGGGTACACCTTTGCAGTAATGTAACCTCATACTTTAAAAAAGTTTTGAACTTGGCTTCACATACGTTCACTTTTATCTGCAAAAAAAAAAAAAAGAGATTGCGACTGCTATTGATAGAAATGGCGCTCTGCCTGAGACAATAGAAGAGACGAAGTCAACTGCACAAAAATGACACCTGCAATCACTATTGTGACCTACTCATGCATCGTCGATAAATGAGATGAGTAACCGGATTCGACAGCAAAAATCTCCCAGAAAAATATGAATGATGTGTCGAAATCTAAACAAGAAAACAATGCTTACACAGATGACGCTTGAAGCGTAATCACACACTGAGCAGAGATGCGCATGGCAAATGAAGGAGCCTCGCATGGAGATAGAGCAAGCAGTTCGCTCCTATTAAATAAACGGGTTCTACAGCAGCTTCGTTCAGGAAGCTTTTCTTCAAATGACAACGGCTGAAATCATTCTTTGGAAGAATATTTTCAATGATTTCACTTCAAAAAAAACAGCAACACGTTTGCGTATTTTACAGAAATAAAGATGTGATCTGCAATAACGAAAGCGAAATTTCAAATTTGACATCACTGCATTAGAATACATTTTTCCATAATCAGATATCGTATCATTTCAGTTGTCCAAAACTGACTAACTGCTCACTGGAATCCGTTTGGAAATGTTGACTGCACTTTGCATTGCAATCATATACAGTAGAAGGCTCACGCCTTTCATCAAGTGTTTAACGCCAATACCGCAATCGAAGAGCTATTTGTCACGTTGTCGAATTTTATCAAAACAATGTGATTTTTGACATGAAAAGATTCTTTCAAGTGGCTTGCTTTGCATTATGAACAATCGGAGCATAAATTTGAGGCTGAAAGGATTTTTTGACAATTTGAAAGTGGTTCCTGAAAAGAGTGACTGCCAGAAATTTTTTTAATATCACAATTAAAATTGTTCTTTCAGCTGACACTAGATTGGCCTGTGCAAATGATGACAAAATGAGAATAACGTTGGTAGCGGCAGCTCTGAATCATGCAGCTCAGCAATCAGCTCCGGGCTACAGCTTTCGACATCGTTCCATTTCGTTCTTAATCAACACAAACGGAGAAACGTCCTCCCGCACGAGAATGTCATAACTTTCTTTTGCAGCGAACATAAACGCTTACAAAGAAATTGCGCGACCGACCGACTACCTCTACGACGCGAATCCAATGGTGAACTGTGCCAACAGTCTGAAGAACCGAATAAAAATTCAACGCCTTCATTTTCACTACGCACATCCCCGCAAGCCCGGAAAACTGAAGTCTCCTGGTGATCTCATCATCCTTGAAATAATACTTGCCATCGCCTTGCCGAGAGGATCAAAAAATTCAGAAGTGCTCAGAACCATTATTTTCGTCTTCGACATAGCCTAAAGCCGCCGTACTGGTTTGTTTACGATCTGAGTGCTTGCGAATGATTTGTTCTCCGGCACCGCCGAAGAGGTCAGAAAACTAACAATTAATCAAAAGCATCATTCTGGGTTTCCGCATGGTTGAGAAACAAGATCCAAGCATAGCATGCAAGTTCGGTGCTTTCTGTGAGCCCATCGACAAAGTCAAAAAAACCAGCTTATCCAAAACATTATTTTTGATAAGCTTCTACAATCGACTCACACTCTATCTCCAATACAATACCGATCGTAAGTGATAAGTACTTAACATCTGATTGTAAGAAATCAAAAACGAAGGTTCGCATAACATTTCGACAGCAGTTTCGATTTGAAGTAAGACGTTAACAGCAATGGACATTCACCTACAACAGCTCCCGAAATGGGAAACGCCACTTATTCATTTCAACAGAATTTCAGACAGAAAGCAAAACTTCGAGAGGGAAGAACCTCAACCTGTAACAGTTGCATAGTAACATAAATTGCGCTGCAGTTGGGGTTTTAACTGACGGGTAATGGATGGACAGCGGCAATATTCTGGCATAACATTCGAAAGAGCTGTGATAATGAGCAAAAATTTTGTAAGTGGGCGGTCTCTCTGGAAAACGCCATCAGTTATCAACAGTTACAACAACAGTTGGCAGTTTTAATTGATAACAGGCACTGCTACAAGGCTAGTGTTCCATATGGGAAGAACTTAGGAAACTTAAAAAAGCTGTAAGCATCCAGACCTTCATATTTAGAAGTTAATTTTTACTTCATTCAATATGCTACGTACTGTACCACTGTTGCCGACTGACTGACTTCAACCAAAAACTTTTACTCACAGCCCACATGCGGAACTTCATCTGTCTGGGACAATTTGTTAATGAGCCATTCTGCACACAAGTTAAAAAAGCAATTGCAATTGTGAAGCACAAAAAAATCCGCCCGAAGCCATGATAGCAAGCTAACAGTTTATTGATGGGAATGCAAAGAGTTGTTCGAACAAACCGACCAGCATATGCGCCGTCGGCAATAAATTTTTGTGTTTCACAAAAATGCATTAAAACAATAACGTCGTAACATAGAAATTCAACAAATGTTTTCTTCAGGTCACCGGAGAACTGTAAGAATGCCGATATTCGACAGTGAGCTTTCTTAACTGCAATAATAAACGCAGTTCTCAAATGCGAATACGACGAAGAAAAAATTAAACGTAGAGAAACACATGAAAACAAAAGTAAAATTCTTCACGAAGGATGAAGAAGCAACATAGAATTATTTTAAGTTCATACTAACTGTTCAAATAGCAAACATTTTCAAAATTATATGAGTGCACAAAAATGACGAGTACCGTTGGCCTAAGCGCTCAGTAAATCAGCCAGGAATTCCTATCATGACGAAAACTTTGAATCAATGTCCCAATTAGAAAGTGAAGCGTTTACGCTGATTCGATCATAATTTGCTTCGACATTGTTCAGAAAAAAAACCCTCATATATTCGCCACACAATGTGCGGACAACAATTCGCGTTGCAAGATGCACACTTTCGTAATGCGAACCTCCTCCTCTTGTAGTTTCCTCGCATTCTGAAGGAATTTCTTTTTCACATTTCTCACCTCACAAGTTCACGGAACTATGAATGGGTGCCAAAGGTGTTTGCATGCGCGGCACGTGCAACGGAATGAAATATGGTTTTTTTTTTGAGGGGAGGGGGGGTCGAGAATTGAAGGCTGTTTTTTTCGAAACATTTTTAAAAAGGTCCCCTTTCAAAGCTGATGATGCAGCCACCGCCTATTAGCGCCCCTCCCCTTAATGCAAATAGAGTTGCCGACACGTAAGCGACTCATGTATGCATGCACAACCATTTCCGGTGCTGACGTTAGCCGACACATGGAACCAGCTACGCTAAAAATGAGGCAAAACACTGAAAAGGGAACGAGGTTCAGTTATGGACGTTAGGGATTGTTCATGAAGACAAGCTTAGAAGCGAGTGCAAGACGAATTTCACTGAGAAAAACCTACGCTTCTTTTCGTAGTTACAATCCGTTTACTACATGCCTTTGAAGTGGTAAATGAAGTCTAACTAACAATAAGCTGTCAAGTGCATCTGTGCTTGCGCACTTTCATATAAACATGCATTTTTCTACTAAACAGCATGAATAAACCAAGCACGTAAACATTAGGACTGGCTTTTCAAACGGCACTGAGCAGTCGCGTACTGCCTGATTCTAGAAATCAGTTTTTTTGCCTTCTTCAAAAGATTACTTAACTCCTTTTTACTGGTATTCGGGAAGATACAATGACAAACGATCGTTCCAGTTCTCACTTTGTGTAAATGTGCGTAATGTATGTATGCATGTATTTGCATATATGCAGTCATGCGGTCGTCATACTTTCTCACTGCCATGTGAACTTCTCTTTATTCGTGTCAATAAAGACAACTTGAGCTGCGGAACTCAACTGAATTGTCTTTATTATCAGCGCGACTCCAGCAAGAGTAAATGGTCAAGGAAATTCGAATTTCAAAGGGTTAGGTAAAAGTCGGAAAATTTTGGCTGAAAAACACTTGCTTCACCTGAAAATTCACAGCACTCTAACAGGTAAGAGCGCTGTGAATCGCTTTTCTGTCTCGACTAAACTACGTGACACTTCTCTAAGCGTTTCGACGTTGCAAACTTTTTGACATTTGTATTTGCATTTTGGTTTGAATTTTTGCATCATCTTTAAGAAATTCACAGACTTTGCATTACCGCAGCTTATTTGTGTAAGCGAACGGAGTTTTGCTCCATTCTCTGTGAAATATTTCATTTCATTTAAAGAGGTTTTACGTGGAGTTCCCACCACTTTACTCTTTTCCACAAACATCAACTAAGTGCTAAAATATCTGACATTCAGTTGACTTTTCTTTTTAAAGCAATATCACACAAGCCTAAAGCATACAGTGTACCTACCCACTACGTTATCCTTCATTATCGTATCATTCATTGCCAACAGCTTCAAAAATAAATTCAAGAAGCATATGGATGCATGCATTCACAGTGGGAACGTTTGTTTGTTCGACTTCTCCAATTCTTCTACCTTCATGCTTTAAGTGAACCAGGACAAATTGTTAGGACAGATAACAGGAGATTTCAATAGCTGCTATGAGGAATTCTTTCTTCCTATAAATAATTACGGTTAACATGGACAATGAGGAGAAAATGTATATAAGCATTTATAACACTCCAGTTGAATTTCAAGAAACCGTTGCATTTTAGCTGGCTAGAGGGAGAGAGCGACCTAATTTGAAGGAAGGACTGCACCTGGTTAGCAAAAGAGGGTTGCACGAAATGGTGCTGTCAAAAAAAGATTAAATTCGAGGCGGGCAAAAGTTAAGGAGATTTTATATAAAGAGGCATGCCGTGAGAATGAAAAGATCTGAGGACGAAACTGAATTTGAAATCGACGAGTTTTTCGGAAAATCTCAGCCCCAGAAGTGAGGAGTGAATTTGAAAAGTTTATTTTGACGATGAAAGGGAGTTTGAGAGTTCATGGCAATATTATGTTTGCAGCATTACGTTAAAAAATACTTTCAAGTAATGAAAAAAAAAACACATCACCGATGGAATAATGAATTGCGACAAGGAGCACTTTTGGGTTGTTCAGACGCGCAACGGGCTCAAACGTTTTCGATTGACTCCCCTATGAAAGCAAGAGCTTATCGTAACTTTAAAAACAACCTTTGCTGCAATTACAAACTACGATGCATCAAAGAGTGGTTTATGATTGTTATTTGTAAACGTTTTAGCACTTGAACACTATCAAGTTTTTATCTCCCTAAAAAACCGACGCTTTGCTTTAACCTCACTGTAATCATTGGCGCGTTTTTTTTTAAACCACAACATCGCTTCTGAAAGGAAGAAC
>JPKZ01001964.1:286324-312860 GCA_000803305.1 Toxocara canis | reverse complement strand
GCTCTCACAATCAATTCACCCCTCTAGAGCGAAATCACTCAACTCGAAAATGAGGAAAACAGCTTCATGGGAATACTGCCCAACCCAGAAACTCCCACAATGCTTTCTGCAGCTAACAAGACAGGGCAACCATTCGTTTCATTGATAAGAACGAACAAAAGATAATAACGGTAAAAATAAAAACAATCTGTAGAACGAAAATACTAAAACCGACTGAACTGCTCCACGGGATTTTCACTTAAATAAATTGTAAAGTATGCCAAGGAACGCTGGCACGATATCTGCTTCCCACGATTCTGCGTAAAACGGCGTGAAAAATACCCGAAAAATCAACTGAGGGATGCTTATTACACAAGAACGCTGTTGCTCAATCCGCGATCAAATCGCTGCTTTATATGCACGCGGTGATTCGTTGATGGCATCAGCACTGTTGGCGTCATTCCCCCGGGAATTTTCGCTGTGCTTTTCTAAAAATTACCAATTTCCCGCCCAGGAATCCTCATTCTGAATTGTCTTTAATGCACATCGTAGTTTACAATGTTCTGCATCATGTATGCCTTATTTCGGTCCCGTGACTTTAAGTTGAGGGCACTCATTCTCCTCAACTACCTTTTCATTTCCGTGAACCGTATAATTCCAACTTTTGTTTGTGAGGCTCGCAATGTCCTGGTTTGTGAATTGGAACTGTCGAGACAGTTTCAAAAAATGCGGACGAGCAAAAGGCGCCTTCAGATATATTATGACAAACTTACTTCAGGCCGAAACGTCTTTGTGCATGGTTTACTCACCAGCTTGGTCACTAGCTTCGATTCGATGAAGTCACTCGTACATGACTGCGGCAAGCTCAGAATCAAGTGACGCTAATGATGGTAGAGTACCGCGAGATGCCACTAATCCCCCTTGCTCCTCCCTCCCTCGCAACAAATGAAATTTTGAAAATTGTTTCGCATTTCGATTTGCCACGATACTGCTGCCTGTTTCATCCGCAGTCTCATCAACAATACAATACGAGCCAAGTATTTTCTCATCATGTTCCTCTTTCCCTCCTCCATCCCCTTCTACCACACTGCTGAGGCACAAAATGAACACAACAGAGTGGCGCTAAACCCCCGATAAAGTGCAGTTGGAAATGTTCGTTGTTTCGGCACAGAGAGCGCGGCCCTTGTCGGTGAGTCGTAGAAACTGGATCGTGTTTCGTGTTGCGCCAACCTCAGCAAAAAAACGACTACGATGCGTCTCGCTCGATGGGAAAGCCACTCGGTGTGCCGCTGCATCAAAAACGCACAAAAGCACTGAAACCGCTAGCAAAGAGTCGGTGAACACACCGCATGGCTGCTTCACACATTTGTGCTTAGCGTTACGCGTTACGCGTGCCCACCACCCAGAAAAGAGGAATGACGCTGCGCGTTCTGCGCATTCGTGAACGCAGAAAAAAACGACTGCTCCATCGTGCATAAACCCATTCATCCGCTCGACTGTGCACAAACCCACTCATAGAAACCCCATCTGCCTGCGCCTTCATCCCCCTCCCGCACCTCCCTGCCCGCATCACTTATGATTCAGACGTTATTAAAGTGCTAAATCAAATCTCATAGAAGCATGATGGCTATCGAATACCTTGAATTCACCGCATTTTTTCGAATGGAAGCCTCTATAATTTCGTTCAACGCAATCCTGATGCCAAGCTTCTATGTACAAGGCATGTGTAAACCGGACATCGGACACATGCAAGCAGATTGGTATATGGTTCCTAAATTTCATAGTGAAGCCATCTTTCAAGACGAGATCTGTGGCATTTTTTGCTAACGAAGTGATCCTCAGGCTAACGCAATGACGGTACTGCAGCTACGCACTGACGTGATTATTCCCCTCTAAAACGTTGGAACTTTAAATTATGAGCAGAATTCACACCATTCCGCATGATACAAAACGAAATTGCAAATTGTAAAGGGATATTCGGTTGGGTTGAATGCTAAACGATGGTCATCCTCGCTTACGTAATTGTTGACTGTGTGGCCGCATTGTATTAATCAGCAAAGGCGTTATATTTGTGAGTCCGTTCGACAAATCGAGCAGTGAGTGGAGCAATTAGCTGCATGACGGTGTACAAATACATATTGGCGACCTCTTAAACTTTACAGTGTGCGGATGGCAATGAGCGCAAAAACTGGTTACTGTTGAAAGCACACTCTTCCGCGCGACAAACCTACCAACAAGTGTTGCTTTTGCATTTGAGATTTGTGAGCATTCGAGAAAGCTGGAGCAACAGCGATCGCAAAATGCAACTGACATAAACAAAAACTCGCCAGTTAGTCAGAAACCGACTGAAATAGACAAAACGACAAAATGAACATCGTAAACAAGCCCTCGAGGACAGCTCTTCATAAGGCCTCCAGTGATGGGCCCTAATCAAGCGGTAGGAGGAGGGAAAGGATGGGGGACAATGTCCATTAAAACGCTCAAGGAATGTATATGTAAGATTCAGTTTGGCCAGGCTGATCGCAGAAACGTCAAATTCACCACAAAGAGAGGCTCAGTTTGCAGGTAAGGCTCTATTCAAGGGTCTGAATTTCTAGTAAGGTGCTCTGTTCAAGAAAGCCGACAGCAATCAAGAATAACAAATTGGGAAGGCAACAAGGAAACGCATATATGAATACAGTGAGCCACTACGAGAAGGCTTCTGAGCGTAAAGCCCAGCTTTTCGAAGCACTAGCTCAAAGTACAATAGCTCAAAGCACAAAAAATATGACTGCTTAGTCCGATGGATGAAAAAAAAAAGACAATCTGCCCTCATGCGACAAAGCCTGCGACAGTTTGTGAATCGCTTCGAGTTCTTCACTTAACCTAAGAGAGGTCACCTTCAGAAGACATCGTTTGCAAGCATGCAAGCAAAAACAGCATTTGAAGCCATCTGCAGTAACTCAGTTATGAGTGCGTCTATAAAATAAAACCGCCAGAAGAAATTATTATATGAAACAGTGAAAACATCTGTTTTCAGATGAAACCCGAAGTTATGACCTTCATTTGCCGGTCGTCAACATGACATTTAAGTTCGAGAAGAACGCTTCGAAAAACTCATCTGTGCGCTTTTTTGGTAAATTACACTTCTCTGTATTATTCTAACTCGTTTGACTGCAGTGAGTGAACAACTGATATGATCAGCCCTCAGTGGGAAAAATATTTCGTGTTTCCAAAGACAACTCATTCGCTGTTAACCTAAACTTCTGTTCTGTGCAGCCATAAATGAAACCTGAATTGTCATAGGCAGAATTTTGCATACATAGTTCCATTCAAATCATTTGTTTGTAATCCGCAACGTTATGCATTACATGAGTCTAAATTCCCGTCCCGAACTGAACATAACTGCAGTCATTCCTTTGACTTACATTTGCCACAAAACCGTTCTCGATAAAATATCCAGAAATTTAGGAAATGTATCAAATTCAGGAATACCTGTTTAGAAATCCAAAATAGCCCATGTATTGCATTTGCTTAACTTCAGCGCTTATGAACAGAAACTAATGCATGCACAGACACGTAAACACGCTCCTATACACGCACAGACGCATTCGCGTACCTATGCATAGAAATGACCGTTCAATAATGTGCCCTTGCGTGGACGAAAAGCCTATAAGCATCTTCGTCCAATATCCGACCGATAAGGAATATCAGTCGGATGGTGGACGAAGAAGACTTCTTGCTGTTGGAACCTGTGCCAGAAACTTTGGAGTTATTAAACACGTAACAAGTTATTAAACATGAGCCAATTTACATTTAACATCAGGCTGCGATTCTGAAAATATGATTGCAACAGCGGAAGAAAGTCTTTCTTCGTTGTTCGACATACGTTTCATAGATTCCATATAAGTCGAACACTTCTTCTTCTAGTTTTACCGTAAATGGTACTGTGATACATTACAACTGCGATATCCTTATTTCATCCAGACAAGGGATACATATCGTCTAGATAGAATAAATGCCCCGAGTAAAGTAACCAATTAGCATTCATTACAGAATGTAAACAATCAAATGTGAATGAGATGGTTGTGTAACACCGTGCTCGCTCGAAAAGAAAATCACCCTCTGAAAAGTTAGAAAGACTGGTAAATCATGAAATTCAGCTTAACAAAATAGGTTATATCACGAAACGCAAATCATATTATGGTTCATAAATGCAACATATGGAGGTAACGGTGAGTTTACTACAAGAAGCTGCATCTAGGGTACACCTTTGCAGTAATGTAACCTCATACTTTAAAAAAGTTTTGAACTTGGCTTCACATACGTTCACTTTTATCTGCAAAAAAAAAAAAAAAAGATTGCGACTGCTATTGATAGAAATGGCGCTCTGCCTGAGACAATAGAAGAGACGAAGTCAACTGCACAAAAATGACACCTGCAATCACTATTGTGACCTACTCATGCATCGTCGATAAATGAGATGAGTAACCGGATTCGACAGCAAAAATCTCCCAGAAAAATATGAATGATGTGTCGAAATCTAAACAAGAAAACAATGCTTACACAGATGACGCTTGAAGCGTAATCACACACTGAGCAGAGATGCGCATGGCAAATGAAGGAGCCTCGCATGGAGATAGAGCAAGCAGTTCGCTCCTATTAAATAAACGGGTTCTACAGCAGCTTCGTTCAGGAAGCTTTTCTTCAAATGACAACGGCTGAAATCATTCTTTGGAAGAATATTTTCAATGATTTCACTTCAAAAAAAACAGCAACACGTTTGCGTATTTTACAGAAATAAAGATGTGATCTGCAATAACGAAAGCGAAATTTCAAATTTGACATCACTGCATTAGAATACATTTTTCCATAATCAGATATCGTATCATTTCAGTTGTCCAAAACTGACTAACTGCTCACTGGAATCCGTTTGGAAATGTTGACTGCACTTTGCATTGCAATCATATACAGTAGAAGGCTCACGCCTTTCATCAAGTGTTTAACGCCAATACCGCAATCGAAGAGCTATTTGTCACGTTGTCGAATTTTATCAAAACAATGTGATTTTTGACATGAAAAGATTCTTTCAAGTGGCTTGCTTTGCATTATGAACAATCGGAGCATAAATTTGAGGCTGAAAGGATTTTTTGACAATTTGAAAGTGGTTCCTGAAAAGAGTGACTGCCAGAAATTTTTTTAATATCACAATTAAAATTGTTCTTTCAGCTGACACTAGATTGGCCTGTGCAAATGATGACAAAATGAGAATAACGTTGGTAGCGGCAGCTCTGAATCATGCAGCTCAGCAATCAGCTCCGGGCTACAGCTTTCGACATCGTTCCATTTCGTTCTTAATCAACACAAACGGAGAAACGTCCTCCCGCACGAGAATGTCATAACTTTCTTTTGCAGCGAACATAAACGCTTACAAAGAAATTGCGCGACCGACCGACTACCTCTACGACGCGAATCCAATGGTGAACTGTGCCAACAGTCTGAAGAACCGAATAAAAATTCAACGCCTTCATTTTCACTACGCACATCCCCGCAAGCCCGGAAAACTGAAGTCTCCTGGTGATCTCATCATCCTTGAAATAATACTTGCCATCGCCTTGCCGAGAGGATCAAAAAATTCAGAAGTGCTCAGAACCATTATTTTCGTCTTCGACATAGCCTAAAGCCGCCGTACTGGTTTGTTTACGATCTGAGTGCTTGCGAATGATTTGTTCTCCGGCACCGCCGAAGAGGTCAGAAAACTAACAATTAATCAAAAGCATCATTCTGGGTTTCCGCATGGTTGAGAAACAAGATCCAAGCATAGCATGCAAGTTCGGTGCTTTCTGTGAGCCCATCGACAAAGTCAAAAAAACCAGCTTATCCAAAACATTATTTTTGATAAGCTTCTACAATCGACTCACACTCTATCTCCAATACAATACCGATCGTAAGTGATAAGTACTTAACATCTGATTGTAAGAAATCAAAAACGAAGGTTCGCATAACATTTCGACAGCAGTTTCGATTTGAAGTAAGACGTTAACAGCAATGGACATTCACCTACAACAGCTCCCGAAATGGGAAACGCCACTTATTCATTTCAACAGAATTTCAGACAGAAAGCAAAACTTCGAGAGGGAAGAACCTCAACCTGTAACAGTTGCATAGTAACATAAATTGCGCTGCAGTTGGGGTTTTAACTGACGGGTAATGGATGGACAGCGGCAATATTCTGGCATAACATTCGAAAGAGCTGTGATAATGAGCAAAAATTTTGTAAGTGGGCGGTCTCTCTGGAAAACGCCATCAGTTATCAACAGTTACAACAACAGTTGGCAGTTTTAATTGATAACAGGCACTGCTACAAGGCTAGTGTTCCATATGGGAAGAACTTAGGAAACTTAAAAAAGCTGTAAGCATCCAGACCTTCATATTTAGAAGTTAATTTTTACTTCATTCAATATGCTACGTACTGTACCACTGTTGCCGACTGACTGACTTCAACCAAAAACTTTTACTCACAGCCCACATGCGGAACTTCATCTGTCTGGGACAATTTGTTAATGAGCCATTCTGCACACAAGTTAAAAAAGCAATTGCAATTGTGAAGCACAAAAAAATCCGCCCGAAGCCATGATAGCAAGCTAACAGTTTATTGATGGGAATGCAAAGAGTTGTTCGAACAAACCGACCAGCATATGCGCCGTCGGCAATAAATTTTTGTGTTTCACAAAAATGCATTAAAACAATAACGTCGTAACATAGAAATTCAACAAATGTTTTCTTCAGGTCACCGGAGAACTGTAAGAATGCCGATATTCGACAGTGAGCTTTCTTAACTGCAATAATAAACGCAGTTCTCAAATGCGAATACGACGAAGAAAAAATTAAACGTAGAGAAACACATGAAAACAAAAGTAAAATTCTTCACGAAGGATGAAGAAGCAACATAGAATTATTTTAAGTTCATACTAACTGTTCAAATAGCAAACATTTTCAAAATTATATGAGTGCACAAAAATGACGAGTACCGTTGGCCTAAGCGCTCAGTAAATCAGCCAGGAATTCCTATCATGACGAAAACTTTGAATCAATGTCCCAATTAGAAAGTGAAGCGTTTACGCTGATTCGATCATAATTTGCTTCGACATTGTTCAGAAAAAAAACCCTCATATATTCGCCACACAATGTGCGGACAACAATTCGCGTTGCAAGATGCACACTTTCGTAATGCGAACCTCCTCCTCTTGTAGTTTCCTCGCATTCTGAAGGAATTTCTTTTTCACATTTCTCACCTCACAAGTTCACGGAACTATGAATGGGTGCCAAAGGTGTTTGCATGCGCGGCACGTGCAACGGAATGAAATATGGTTTTTTTTTTGAGGAGAGGGGGGGTCGAGAATTGAAGGCTGTTTTTTTCGAAACATTTTTAAAAAGGTCCCCTTTCAAAGCTGATGATGCAGCCACCGCCTATTAGCGCCCCTCCCCTTAATGCAAATAGAGTTGCCGACACGTAAGCGACTCATGTATGCATGCACAACCATTTCCGGTGCTGACGTTAGCCGACACATGGAACCAGCTACGCTAAAAATGAGGCAAAACACTGAAAAGGGAACGAGGTTCAGTTATGGACGTTAGGGATTGTTCATGAAGACAAGCTTAGAAGCGAGTGCAAGACGAATTTCACTGAGAAAAACCTACGCTTCTTTTCGTAGTTACAATCCGTTTACTACATGCCTTTGAAGTGGTAAATGAAGTCTAACTAACAATAAGCTGTCAAGTGCATCTGTGCTTGCGCACTTTCATATAAACATGCATTTTTCTACTAAACAGCATGAATAAACCAAGCACGTAAACATTAGGACTGGCTTTTCAAACGGCACTGAGCAGTCGCGTACTGCCTGATTCTAGAAATCAGTTTTTTTGCCTTCTTCAAAAGATTACTTAACTCCTTTTTACTGGTATTCGGGAAGATACAATGACAAACGATCGTTCCAGTTCTCACTTTGTGTAAATGTGCGTAATGTATGTATGCATGTATTTGCATATATGCAGTCATGCGGTCGTCATACTTTCTCACTGCCATGTGAACTTCTCTTTATTCGTGTCAATAAAGACAACTTGAGCTGCGGAACTCAACTGAATTGTCTTTATTATCAGCGCGACTCCAGCAAGAGTAAATGGTCAAGGAAATTCGAATTTCAAAGGGTTAGGTAAAAGTCGGAAAATTTTGGCTGAAAAACACTTGCTTCACCTGAAAATTCACAGCACTCTAACAGGTAAGAGCGCTGTGAATCGCTTTTCTGTCTCGACTAAACTACGTGACACTTCTCTAAGCGTTTCGACGTTGCAAACTTTTTGACATTTGTATTTGCATTTTGGTTTGAATTTTTGCATCATCTTTAAGAAATTCACAGACTTTGCATTACCGCAGCTTATTTGTGTAAGCGAACGGAGTTTTGCTCCATTCTCTGTGAAATATTTCATTTCATTTAAAGAGGTTTTACGTGGAGTTCCCACCACTTTACTCTTTTCCACAAACATCAACTAAGTGCTAAAATATCTGACATTCAGTTGACTTTTCTTTTTAAAGCAATATCACACAAGCCTAAAGCATACAGTGTACCTACCCACTACGTTATCCTTCATTATCGTATCATTCATTGCCAACAGCTTCAAAAATAAATTCAAGAAGCATATGGATGCATGCATTCACAGTGGGAACGTTTGTTTGTTCGACTTCTCCAATTCTTCTACCTTCATGCTTTAAGTGAACCAGGACAAATTGTTAGGACAGATAACAGGAGATTTCAATAGCTGCTATGAGGAATTCTTTCTTCCTATAAATAATTACGGTTAACATGGACAATGAGGAGAAAATGTATATAAGCATTTATAACACTCCAGTTGAATTTCAAGAAACCGTTGCATTTTAGCTGGCTAGAGGGAGAGAGCGACCTAATTTGAAGGAAGGACTGCACCTGGTTAGCAAAAGAGGGTTGCACGAAATGGTGCTGTCAAAAAAAGATTAAATTCGAGGCGGGCAAAAGTTAAGGAGATTTTATATAAAGAGGCATGCCGTGAGAATGAAAAGATCTGAGGACGAAACTGAATTTGAAATCGACGAGTTTTTCGGAAAATCTCAGCCCCAGAAGTGAGGAGTGAATTTGAAAAGTTTATTTTGACGATGAAAGGGAGTTTGAGAGTTCATGGCAATATTATGTTTGCAGCATTACGTTAAAAAATACTTTCAAGTAATGAAAAAAAAAACACATCACCGATGGAATAATGAATTGCGACACCTGGTTAGCAAAAGAGGGTTGCACGAAATGGTGCTGTCAAAAAAAGATTAAATTCGAGGCGGGCAAAAGTTAAGGAGATTTTATATAAAGAGGCATGCCGTGAGAATGAAAAGATCTGAGGACGAAACTGAATTTGAAATCGACGAGTTTTTCGGAAAATCTCAGCCCCAGAAGTGAGGAGTGAATTTGAAAAGTTTATTTTGACGATGAAAGGGAGTTTGAGAGTTCATGGCAATATTATGTTTGCAGCATTACGTTAAAAAATACTTTCAAGTAATGAAAAAAAAACACATCACCGATGGAATAATGAATTGCGACAAGGAGCACTTTTGGGTTGTTCAGACGCGCAACGGGCTCAAACGTTTTCGATTGACTCCCCTATGAAAGCAAGAGCTTATCGTAACTTTAAAAACAACCTTTGCTGCAATTACAAACTACGATGCATCAAAGAGTGGTTTATGATTGTTATTTGTAAACGTTTTAGCACTTGAACACTATCAAGTTTTTATCTCCCTAAAAAACCGACGCTTTGCTTTAACCTCACTGTAATCATTGGCGCGTTTTTTTTTTTAAACCACAACATCGCTTCTGAAAGGAAGAACACAGAATTGGGACGACAGTCGTTAAAATGTTCCATTAGATTAAATAAGAAGTAACAATCGTGCAAGTATAAACTTTCAAAGATCGTCAAAAATCGATGTTTTAATTTTGACAACGGATAAAGCGCTATGGATATTTATTCCATCGCACTGAAATATTATGACAATTATAAGCTTGTCCTCATTTTCATTCTTTTTTCAGCCCATTCTTTGTCAGCCTTATTTCACTTGTTGCTCCCTTTACTAGCCTTACTTATTTTTTATACTCCAACTCATAACTGGCAACATGCTGTAAGTCCAGAGATAAATTTAAGCAAATATCTCGCTCACGTGTGCTCATTTAAAAAAAAAAAAAGTAAAAAAAAAAGTCAAACTATACTAAAGATTAAAATGCGCCCATAACAAGCAAATCGCCAGGGACGAAGCAAAAGTTTGTCGAGATGATTATGAAACGAGATTGTGATTGTCGACATTAATGCAATACGTCATTAAAACGAGCAATACAGTTTAGCAGCGATAATATATTTAATTTGACTTTAACATTACTTAATGAGTACGAGTGCACACGAACAACGTGACAGCCATGCATTGAAGTTTATCGCCTAGAGACTTTTAAAAAAAGTAAGGAAAGAGAGGAAGTAGATGTGTGAAGTGAACTATCGCTAGAAAAAGAATGTGCATCAAGCAAGTGGATAGACACAAGAGACGACACGAGCACAAATACCCTTCCGCGTGCGCGTGCACTTGCCATACGCACCCAGTGCATTTCCACCAGATTCCACTCAAGGAATACAGTCGTATTTACCCTTCTCTGCTATGACTTCGAAGTCCTCATCGAGGCTGCTGCTACACTAAATCCCAAACCCATCGATACCGTTGCTCACCGAAACACTTGTCCACAATCCCCCCTCCTCCCCTAAGGCCCTTCTGTGGGCTATGCCTTTCTCAATCCAATATCACATCTCACGAAAACCCCATTCGTAAAAGTGCAATACGCGGTACTGTAAATGTTGCAGAATTATCTGGCTGAAGACGCGAACGAGAGAACGCTGATCAAAATCGATAAAGAGCGAAGGCTACGACTGAAGACGCCTCAGCATGATGGATCTACCATACACAGAAGAGCAGCGATCGTGTAGCGTCTTTGTTTTTACTGCGCACTGTAGGCACTACAAGAAACCAACAATGAGGCTGTTCTACAGCAATGTCGGCAGATTCCCTGGTTACGTCAGCGTTACAAAACTATGCAGTCTTTTTAGCCATAGAAGCATAAGACGACGCTTTTCATGGAGTGAGAAGCACCAACGACAAGCGCAGAAAACTTCAGTAATGAATCGTCCACAGAAAAATTTGAATGGATGGAAAAGGCGTAATGATGGATCTACGATGGTGAGCCCTAAAGTAATCAGTTCTAAAAATCCTTACAAATTCTCGCATTTAAGGCTCTGCAAATTTTTTTTTAGTGCTAGTGGAGGCTATGAGATGCGCCAGGAATACCTCTTTTCAACGTCGACCACTGCGATCATTTCGAGTGAGCTTCAACCAGAGAGCCCAACAAAGCGAAATGATTTTCAAACTGACGCGGTTCCTTTTCCAATTTCGCACCACATTCGCTCGTTTATAAACTGTCACCGATCTAACGCTCTATGCATCAAAACCGATCGAAAAAAATCCAAAAGCAATAAAATAAAGAAGAAACAACTAAAGCGTATCTTTCAAAACATGCAGTCGAAAAAAAAAAGGTCGAATAAATTGCTGAATTGAGTTGCCTCCGCGAATAATCAAAAGAATCGGCGAAATATCGATCGACCGAGTTGGTCATTTGGTCACTGGATTGGACGTCGGACATATTTTGAAAAAAAAAGTGCGCCGGTCGAGAGGTTGAGAAATGAGCGTTTTTTGTGGCTCACAGACAATTTAAAAAATCAAAAAGGATATCAGAAAAACGCAAATTTGGAAACGATGAGAGAAGAAAAGAAAAGAAAGAGGCGGAAGAGGCGCAATGATGATGATGATGATGCGGGGGATCTGCTCTAAAAGTGCAATACAAATACTGTGGGCCAAATGAATCAAGCGAAACGCGGACATCTATATAGACGACTATATTGAATATTTTCACGAATACACTTCAACAGTGCATCTTAACCCCCTCCCTCCCCACAGCAAATCTGCAGAAGCAGCGACATTAATTCGACGCTTCTACATTACTTAAAGAAGTTTCGTCTACTTTCCTGAATTCATTTTCACATTCAGAACATATGAAGGTAAGAAATTTTTCACGGAGTTTTAAGAGACTTAGAACGACGGAATATCACCGTTAAAACTAATTATGCTCAAAAATTGCCAAAGAAGACGCCTTAAATTTTACATCCGTTTGCTGGTGCGCTGAAATATTTGATGCGCACTAATCTATTCGCTTATTAGTTCGTCGAGACGTATAAATACGCATGCTTGAAAGTTCACTTTCTGCATATTTTGAGTCCATGAAAGAAAGCAACCACTACAGATACACCGGCTCCCGCCAAACTACCCGTCTATTCCTTTTTCTCTCCCTTTCCTTTGTCCCTCTTCCCCCACCCCCCCCCTCGCTCCTCCTTTTTCAATATTGAATGTGATTCATGGGATTCGCAAATCGAAAAGAAAAACAAATGAACAATGGAGCTGCGGTTAGGCGGTAGAAATGGAAAATCGATTGCAACGGAAGTTGCATCGCCAAAACTCTTATTTCTGCAAGACGGTTGTCGATATGTTGCAGCAAAATAACAGTGTAGACCCCTCAGGAGGATCGGTGTACAGATCTCCGCAGCCCCCTAAGCGCAATATGCTCCACGGGGACGTTGCAGAAGGCACGACTGCAACAGAGTCCTCAGAGCAATGGGGACTACACAGGACGAAATGACCTAAAAATGAAGAATCTATTAGGAAGCTCAACTTGAGCGCACGGCAGAAATGACACTAACAATGGTTCGCTTTTCGTCCATAGAGATGAACAGGAAAATCATAACACAATATGAAAAGCCCAAACGAGGCCAGTTACGTATATCTTCAGGTTTTCATGGAAGTTGGCATGATCAAATTTCTGAAGAAAATTAGCTAAGTGCGTCTCCAGCCAAGGATACAACACCCAGACTCCAGCCAAAACACAATTAAACTGGATGATGAAATGTATGCAGCCCTAATCTCGTAATGCGGCTGAGTAAAAATGCGAATGATCCTTTGGCAGAAACCTACGATATCGGTGAGATGGACCTCGAGCATTTGGTAGGAGGATTCGGCCGGATGTGTACCAGTAGAGCATAGAACATTCGTTCTGGCCCCGCACTCACTTAGTCAAAATTGCCATCATACAACTGTACTTCTGTTATACATCATGTTATCCCCTTTAACACTAGTGCAGCGCTCCAATGGCAATCCAGCACAGCACTAGAGTTTAAGCAGCGTACATCCTTCAGCTCAGCAAAGTGCGTAATATGCGATATGCTGAGGCCAAGTGTTCGTTGACCAGGAGCTTGACGCTCAATGCAGTTTCGTAACTCTAAAACCTCAACGGATCTCGACTTGTCAGCAGCCCCGGTATCGAGTGAGTTAATTTAGTTCTGAAAACGCCGAGCTGAACTACCGCTACAGCACCAATAACTGGAAACGAACACCTAATAGAATGGGTGAACCACACAGTGATGCATTCCAGCAATACATCAGGCGATAAAAGCTCTCTCAGATACTTGTACTCCATGCCAGAACAAGTTCACGACAGCTGCCCGGCTCTTGGCTACAAGCCTACATCGAAATGGAGTTGAAAATGAGCACACCAGAAATAAACAAACAACACTCTCCATGCCACAGTTAAATAAACAAGCTAGGTGAAAAATATACTTGTTACAGAACGCTTGTAGGACATCTTTTCTGAGTAAGTAGGGCAAAACAACCAAAATTGCAATAATTTTATGGTGCTATGACGCCTGACCACTGCTTGAGTTGGGCTTGTTTGAGAATTGTTGTTCCCTAGCAAACACCACTATGCTCGAAATGAATCCACTATTCAATCAAACACGCAGTTCTCTAAAGTTAACGGCGGGTCCCTTCAATGCAGTCCCAAAAAATAGAAAATTTTTCTTTCGCAGACTAGAGACCTTAAAACAACTACGAAAAAAAGGGGCATCAGAGTAATCCAGGACTTAACATTTTGTGTTCGATGGAACCTGTTACTCACTGAGAATACCATCTCCATAAATCAATACTAGTCACCCCTCATCCTTATCTTGGCCTCCCCTCCTCCCCTCCTACACCCCATCCCATCTCAGAAAAATATATAAACTTCAGACACCAAGTAGCCGCAACCGTTCCGACTTACTGCTGTTTAAAAAAGAAAAAACGCGAGATTCAAGAACAGCAAAAGATAATTTTAAGGCCAGAGGATTCGAGCTGAAAGAGAGAAGCGAGCGAATCGCCGAGTGACCATTTGAGTGACCAATCGCTGAGAAAGAAAAGCGAAATGCGCTTTGTCTGCAGGGCGCGTAGCGTGTGAAAAATGAAGTGCAGTCGTCGTCTATCGCTAAACAACAGCTGGTCAATAGTGCATCGTGCACCCCCACCCGAAAACGGGGCGTTCGCGTCCGATGCTGGCTGGCACCAACGGACTCGGCTGCCTCCTCGTCGGTTTTGTTGCATTGTGTGCGCTGCAGTGTCCAACTAGCAGCAATCGTGCTCCAGCTGCTCGTGCTCTCGCATCCCTGCTACTGCCAATGCTGCACTTGCCCCATCGCCGTGCTCTTGCGCCGACAAGGAAGAAGGCGAACAAGGCACTGATGCCGGTTCAGTCGAATGTGCTCGCTATGATGGTGGTTGTGCTCGGTGGGAGCGTGCCCCCAGCTGGCCGTGTGCCAGCCTCCGCTTGTATGCCCCAAACAACTGTGTGCCACCCAGAGCAGTTTTTTGTGCACTTTCGCCGAAAAAACTGGCACACGCATGCACGCATACACAGACACCCACACACATAAAACCGTCGAGCAACGCACACCCAGCCGCCTGATCACCGACCTGCGACGTTTTTCTCGTTTAAACGAACGGCCGCTAAGCGCACTTCGCACTTCGCATCCAGCGACGCACCCCTCACAGCTGCTACGACCGGCGTTTTTTTTGCGGTCTCGACACGTGAGCAAAGAATCAAACGCGCGTAGTCGGGTTTCGCTAATGGAACCTGCTTGCTACATGTCTATCACCTCACTGAAAACATTTCACCTTCTTTCCATAGCTGGAGCAGAAGGAAACGGTTTGGAAGGAGACTTGACGCTAGCCTAGATTCGCTAATAGATTAGTAAATGATTATGCATGAATCATGCATTAGCTTGCTTGGCACCCATAAACAACCCTACGGTATCGTGACTCACAATGCTAGGAAGTGGAATGAAAGATGAAACAAGGCGCAGAAATCCAACGAATGCATAAAACACATTATACAGCGGCATTGAATGTTCAAAGCAATTCAAAAATTCCCGTTTCTATGGTCCATCGACTGTTTTGTCCCGGACGGATACAAATCCCATAGTGAAGGAACCATGAAACGCGCACAACGTTCCAGTTAAAAAGTATGAGAAAAAATCACAAAAAAATTCTTTTCAGGAGTCTTAACGGTTAGCTTGTAAACTACTGAAAGAATTCCATGCCCATCACAGCCAAGGATTTGGCACGAGAGCTGTCGAAATAAGCAAAAACTTACATCAATAACCGCCTTAAAATTTACGGTCAAAAATATTCACAGAAATGTGGAGCATTTTTTTTTCTGTGGAGCATTCACAGAATTGTGCAGCATAAACACCATCGCGAATAAAACACTGTTTTATGAGTGCTGAAGAAAAGAACTTAAAAGAACTTGAGTTTCGAACAAACTGGAATCGACTGCTACTTTGTTTTTCTTGTTTTTTTTTTTAATCAATTTGACACGGCTTTATGCAGAAATTTGAAAAAGCGAAATGTTTTCCTAGGTACTGCGATAATTTTCTCCCAGAGTAGTCAATGGTTGTTTTGTTCTTTTTCCCTTTAGTTCATTTTTAAAATTCTCAGCCAGTATGCTGATGGCACAACTTCGAAGTTTGCTAAAAAGAAAATGGCAACATATTGCATACTATCGTCTAATTCCCTTCAGGTCCCTCACTAATTACAGAACCTTCATAATGAAAGTCTCTGACCGGTTATGGTAGTATTGAAAACTGGCTCGGTCTAAAACCAATCTTCTATGCAAAATTAGTGTGCCTATCGTTATTTCCTACATAATTTGTTAGCCACAATCGCCACTCACCGCATTTTAGCAAAACTGTATGCAATCTCAACAACTTGGCGCAATTCATCGTTTCACTTGAAAGATTTTATGATCGCTTACTGTACCTGACAATTTCTTTCTCTTCCTTCAAGCACATTCAGAAATGTATAATAAACGATCGCTTCATCACTGATTTAACAGCTCTTTGGAGTGATTTCCCGTAAAAGTGATTATCAGTGATTCACTGATGAGAATGCGCCCTTCGAATTTATGAGTGACCGTTCAAATGGGCATGGACGACAATCGAATGGTGCTGAGTTGAATGCATTTGGTGGGGAAGATTTACATGAGACGGCGTGGACGAAGCATTTGACTTACAATGCAAGATCAGCTCGAGAGGCCAGAAACAGTTATCCTACTTCTATAACTTCCCACATGTCTCTCAGCTGTTGCGTTTATAGTCCTGATCGTAGAATAATGATCGTTACCCCTTCGCCTTCCCTTTCAGTATGACTACGCTAGAAACACTGCGCCAGATACGATGTGCTCTAGAAACCTTTGAAAAAAAACATCGATGAACGGCAGTTTCCCTTGGGTATCCGCCGACGTATGCAAGCATACGAATTCCACTGCGATATCAGTCAGGCGCGCCTTTGTTAAACGGCTGGAAAAATTCCGGGAGGTTCTCGATGATAGAAAAATTCATTTTTATATTTCCTTGTTTTTTTTAGTTGTCACTATCGTTGGACATGCCTTAAAATGTCATCCTCACTGACACTGACATTTGTCTTTCTAACACCCAGACTCCTCACTTCTATCAGAACACAAAGACCAGGCCGTAACTCGTTTTGCAAATGGAATTAGAAATGGGTATCATGCGACTAGCTTTGTATATTATGGCCTATGCTGCAGCGAATATCAGTTGAAGGTATGGCAATTGTGGGATGGGGTCGGCGGAAGCAAAAGTCAAATGCTAGAAAGGCATGCTTGTCGCACTCAGGGATCAGAACATATTCCAGTGCTGCAAAACGCAGACGTATTAGCACAAAGGAGATCGGGTGGTGTGGCAAGTGCGGACGCGCCTACAAGCTGCCAGCATTCATTCGGCTTGCTATGTTGCACGAAGCATGTATTTCTGCCACGACGTTAACGGAAAGCCGCCACGCGACTATAGCTCTACGCTCATTAGCGAAAGCCGTTCTCGGCAGCCGTGCAATAAAAACGAAAAAAATCCCCGAACTACTGAGAACCCAAAACTTTGGTGAGGTCTTACTTTCGATTTATATGAATTCCCAGTTTACAGTCTCAATATCTAATACTTGCGGTTAGAACGAAGTTTGCGTGCAACGTACCACTCACTAGCAGATGCGAAGAGTTATAGCGATATGCGGAAGTGCTAGGACGAATTCGAGCTTAACCTGCATTTCTCGTACCATTTTTCTGTGTTAACTGCCTCAAGGCTGTTTTGCAGTATGTTACGACGTGTCAAGGCAAAGCGATAAACGGTACTGTCGAGACGCTAAAGACTTCTGGGACGCAACGGCCTTATAACTGAGTTCGAAATCTAAGAGCCAAACCTCACAATTTTCTTTGCTCTGTGATGATATCTGATCCAACGACTATTATTAAAATTGCTAGGGTGAAAAAAAAAACTGTTGTGCCATAGGGTAAAAACCTATTATATAACAGTGATTTCACAGTTGCAAAACAGTTAGCACGCATAATTCGTAGCAGGTGCATCATAACATTTTATGACAGATACTCGGATGGTCCCTCATATTAATCTTTCCCAAATATGCCGATTTGCAAGAAAATATGCCCTTTCCAGAATGTGTGTTAATAGGTAGGCTGCGGGAAGATCGCACCTTGTTAACGCCATTTGTGTTCATTTCTAATTATATTCGCCCTGCCTAATTCCCCCTAATTTAATTGCAGTGCTGTGTTACGCGTGCATAGCAATACGCACAATTAGAGTACCATTAGCGAGAAGTATGTAGCGTTCATCTCAGTTAACAGCTTATGTGCTATACTTCTGCATGAAAACCCAGGTTACCACATAACATCGAGCAGAAGCTTTGGAGCTTTTAGCGCCCTATCCCCTCTCTTCCTTCCTCCACTATTCCAAGCGGATTAAAATTAAAGTCCTAAATCCTTCGCAACTAGTTTTGCTGCAATAACGTAAGAGCAAATTTTCGGCTCACTGGGAGATGTATGTATATTTTCATCATACAATGACCGGGCCTTGGAAGTTTATTGATATCCAAATCTTGAAATAGAAAGCTGGAGAAGGTAATCTTCTATCGAAGGCCGCCGCTATTGAGGAAAAGCTTCTGCTGAATGCTATAGCTGTTCTGCCCCGTTTTTGAAATAGACGTTGAATAATAAAAGTCGAACTCTAAAGAGCCGCCGCTGAGGACGTTTTATGCCTGGAAGACGTCAAACGCTTCTGTCTAAATATCGTAGATAGCATTCGAATTCAGCAAAAACGAACAACAACACAGATATGTCGGGAAATAAGAATCTCTTAGTACATATAACAATAGCTCTCTCTCCCTCCTCAATAGTAGCCACAATTAGAGGAATTGAAGTTTTTAGAGGCAATAAATGAAAATGCAAAGCAAGTTGCTCTGAACGAGTTCGTAGAGTGGACATTTTCACACTCCTTAGGCAATAGTGAATGCTTGTTTGCTTTGAAACGAGTGAGCAACACTGACATTATTTCGACTTATTTATCGAAAGTGTAGACAAAAAATATTCGCAAACCGAAACAAGCACATGTGCATGCAGCATAAATGAGAAACTTACCGTATTCATCGTAGTACCGTTCGGAGCTCTAAATCCGGGTAGACTCATCAAGTCCGGTCGCATCTGGTATTGTAATAAGTTTGGGTTTGTAGGAAATGAAGAAAACAGATCTGAAAAAGATACCTCGTTTCGGTTTGCTTGCATTTACTTGCTCTTTATATTTTGGAATACAGCTGTAACAGCACAGCCCATAAACTATAAGATACCCCTTGAAATTCATAGGTAGGAAGTTCAGAACCAACTATTGCAGAGTTTATAAAATAGGAACTGTCATGTCGAGATGAACGAGGGAACTATGTGAACGCCATAGAACTAAATGCACAGAAATACCGATTGGCTGAAAATTGTACATTTGGTAAGAATGCACTCTTAGAACATGCTCACCTTAGACAACAAAAAGCCCACTTTGCATCCATGAAACATGCACGTACCGAATAACCATGCAGCGTTTTTACGCGCACACACACATTTCTTAGCCATACGGCTGGCACTAACCGGGATTATTAAACGAAAAACTGGAGGGAGGTGCCTCGATGCCTGTTGCTTGCTGCAACGCGACACCAAGTTGCCCCATAGGTGCCATCGGTTGGCCTTGTTGCTGTTGGGCTGTCTGTTGTTGCTGTTGTTGTTGTTGTTGCTGTTGTTGGACAGGCTGTGCGCCCGATGCTTGTTGCGAAGAATTGGACGGTGTTAAACCACCCGACCCAGAGCCTTCAGTTGAACGACTTTGACTTCTTGCTGCAAACGAACTGCTTTCAGCGCTAAACCGAGGACTGCCGCGTAAATGGCGAAACCATTCACTTAGCAGTTCTGGTGCATGTTTACTGTTGCAGCTCTAAAGGAACAGATGAACTGAGACTGACTGATTTTTAGCAGGATAGAATACTCTTCTTTAGCGATTTTTTCTGAAATAATATGAAGCCTGTTTCTTTCTAACTTTTCTGGCGACTATGATACCTAATGCGATATGGCACTGCCATCGCTTCAAAATCATCAGTGAAAGCAAGCAATAAACGGCAACGAAACAGGACGATAATCGAGAAAAACGAGCTTGTCCGACAAGGAACATATAGGTATATTAAGAAAATTGTAATAAGAAAAATAACATGATCCACATCGCTGTGATGGTGTCGTACATCAACCACAAAATATTGAATAAGGGGCGGCAAAATCAAATTTACATTCATTAGTGAGAACCATTTATAATAAGCATGAAGGAATCAAAGATGAAATCAATGTTCTTTTGGAGTGCAACTGCAGGATATGATCGTTAGGCATAAACAATTCAGGCATGTTAAATTTTTCATATTCTTTGTCATGCAAAAGATGAACTCACCTCTACTAAGCAGTGGTCACACAATTTAGTACACTCAAAGAAACTGAGAGAGGGGTTTCAAATCTTAACGTCTAGTCTCTAGAAAACCTCTAAAAAATAAGCGGATAATTATGTCAGCTTTAAGAAAATAAACAAGTAACTATAAAAATGGACACCTCCTACTATGCACTCATCTTTTAAGAGCAAGAAACCCATAGTTCCTTTTCAAACATCTTGCTCGAAGATAAACAGCATTCGAAACAGCACTGCAAGAATCCGAACCTCAATGTCTCGACTGGACAAAAGAACGGTGCAAAACTGGTGGTAGCGAACGTTACAGATAACTACGACTAAGACGTCAGGCTTGCTATTGCACAACATTCGATTGTACGACGCCTAAGCTGAATTAAACAAGAGAGTAAGCGCACTGGGGGGCGAACATGATGCGGCTTTTTTGCTATTACGCCCGCAACATTGCAACCAGTTTCGGCAGCTTTTGTGGTTTTGGAAACACGAAGCATGCTGAACACAGCAAATGCATATATCGCGCACACAAAACGGTTCTACGATGCTTTCTGGCAAATAGGAATTTGCAAAACGAAAACCGAGATCGAGTGACTTCTAACGGAGGATGGCTCCGTTCAGAGAAAACAGCTGAGGGTTTCACTGATGCAAGCAGACAGCAATCCGCCAGTCTCATTTCTGCTACACGGCTTCTTTCTACATTTTACTCTTATTTTTTTGCATTAAAAATAAGCGAGCTGCTTTAGATTAACAAGCGCTTTCGCTCACAGTTGAACCGCCTGTGGCTTAGTTCCCTTGGAATCGGACTGAAAAGAATTAAGTGCATGTTTTGCCCAGACATTATAAGAACACAGAGAAAAGTGAACAAGCCAAACCGATAAGCAGCGTCCAATTGTGCCCAGTATATTCTCAAGCAATCTAAGTGGTAAAACCAACGAACTGCAGAAAGTTTTGATGTGTTTTCCCACAGGTCTTCTTGGAGGCTCTTAAAGTACTACTTCAGCTGGCTCTCTTTTGGAAATAACTTAGACTTCAAACAACAGTTTTTTCTTCTTGCACGTTTACCACTTGTATTGAAGAATGCTCTTCATGAGACGCCATTAAGAACTACGAGGATTTTTGGAAATTTCATATGCAGGTGAAATAACTTGAAAAGAAATGATAAATTTGCGCCTGAGAATTGCCAAATTAGGCGATCACATTTTTATCCACTTTCTTTGTCGGAAAAGATCCCGAAACTATGAATAGATGGGAAACAGATGCAAGGCAAATATTTCAACGCGTGAATTTTCGCAAATTATATGTTTACTATAAATTGTTTCGGTAAGGTCTACGACCGCCACAGCTACAGGAACAAGCTCGCACAAGTTTGAAGCAACGCAGCTGG
This sequence comes from Toxocara canis, assembly GCA_000803305.1. Lineage (NCBI taxonomy): Eukaryota > Metazoa > Nematoda > Chromadorea > Rhabditida > Toxocaridae > Toxocara > Toxocara canis. The sequence continues at coordinate 291,214 of JPKZ01001964.1, read as the reverse complement.
TCTGTATCAAGGACTGTATCGTCACAGATTATTATTAGCGGATATGAAAGCAATCGTCACCGATGGACAGCCTATTATGGCGGAAACGATGAAGTATGAGGAACAGCAGAAGAATGTACTAAGGGAACAAGAAAAGAAAGTGTTAATGCAGAGTCCATCGTTCACTTACGGTGGTACGTGAGAAAGACTTAAGGAAACTGGTATTAAAAAAGAGAAAAAAAGAATAATAATGCTTCACTAATGTACTAAAAATTCTTAACTAATGTCCCAGTTATGTGGTCCCAGAAAGCAAATACTGCACGTTGAAACAGGCTGCAAGAAACTGTCACGGTATGCACTTTCAGCAGTCTTCCTTAAAAAGGCCTCATAATTGCCCAGACCTAAATGAGGAACGCTTAGGTTGCACAACCCGCAAGAAAACGACTGTTTTTGATGCACACTGTGAAGTGGTGGTCGGGCGCTTCGTTCACATTACCACTGTTCGCGTCCATTATCCTCCAGTTTTCGCATTCGTTTCCCCAGAAATTATCAATTTCTATCCCAAAAATTCAAATCCCGAGTTGCTTCCAATTGCTTCCAAATACATCGAGCACGCCTATATTCGATCTCATGAGCTAAACTTGAGAGTAACTATTCCCATTATATGTCTTCTTTTGCACTTCTGCTATTTTCTATGCGCTAGGTGACCCAAATTTTTGTTTGCAAACTCTCGCAAGGCTTTACAAATTTCATCGTGAAGCTTTTGTGGCCGGTGAATAGAAACAACCGCACAGATATACACACATACATACACGCAGACATGAAAAGCGCATAAAAAGTGAATGAAAGATCTGGACTAATGGAGGCATCAAGTAGAAACAAGATTAAATCGAAGTCTAGCAGAGGCAACACTCAACAATGGACGATTCTATCTTGAAAAGAAACCAACCTAAATAGATAAACTTGGAGTCAACGAAACGTAAGGAAACGACAACAGAAAGACTGACACGACTAGTACTGAAGACTGGGGGTCGTGTAAACTGTTGTTGACATGTTGTGGTCAGTATCCATTTGGGTAGATCAAATGTCTTTGGTGTGGTCTGGAAAGAAGAACAAAAACAAGTCAAAAGAAAAGAGCGGGAAGCACGTCAGCAGGATGGTACAAAGTTTGGTCTAAAGCATCTCAAATTCAGGATGAAAGAGTATCGGAGCGGAGCAACTCTTGACTACGCATGAACTTTTCTGTCCTACGGAGTGTGAGCCATTTAGTGCGCATTGCGAAATGAAGCCTAAGAAGCGCTTTCAGTCACGGTACCTTCTCTCTCTACAATACCTCGTTCGTCTTCCTGAAATAATCCACCTCTCACTCAAAAATTGTTATCGAATCAATGCGCATCATATGACACATGAGCGCCTTTATTGTTCACCTGATCTTCCTGTGCTGCAAATTGTTTTCCTGCACCACAACTAATCAACATGCATCGATGGACCGCTATGAAATTTTGTTTGTGAAACTCTCAAGTTGACAGGTTAGACCTGCCAAATTTTGACAAGGCAATTTCTGCCATTGGTGAATTGCTAGAATCATGGAACAGACGGACAGCTGTAGAAGTACGCATTCATACGGGCAGACATGCCAGCCTTACAGTTCACTTTCCTGAAGGGGAAAAGCATATAAATATGCGGCCAACATCACTGATGTGTGCAGGCATGGAACCATTTAACAGCCAACGGAGAACATTGAAGTGAGAACCAAATTACTCGCTTCATAAAAAGAAACTGAAAATAGTAAATAGAGGGCCCGACAAAGCTTGGAGTAAAATACAGGCCCTTTTACGGCATTATGGAGTTGAACGCAAAGAAAAAGCGAAGACATTTCTGCCTCTTGCTTAGTGGAGTATCAATTTCTTTGGTGATTACTCTTGAACATGCAGAACTCCTCGCGGACTGTTCTGCATATTCTTGAATATGCGGAACAGTCTGCGAGGACAGATGACACGGTTTTTGTGGCAGCAAAATTTCGAAGATTTTGCCTAGTTGTTTTTTAAACCAACGCTCAAAACCAAAATTCTGGAACCAATTGTGGTAATCCTCTCACATTGACAAAGTCTTAAGGGCTGGAATTTTATGAACAATTTTCGTCTCCCACGTCACCTCTTCCCTTATCTACGGCGTCCAATCGGTCGAGCCCAATAAAGAAAAAAATGAAAAATCGCACAAACGTGCAAACTTCGCACAAACGTAAATGCTCAAAAATGTGAAATTAACGATGCATGCGTGCACGCATTTTTCGCCTTCCAACATTTGCGCTTCAACAGTAATGAGGCGTTAAGTATGCACGTATCAGCTCAACACCACTTCTTTAGCATGCAGTGTTCAAACAAATACGCTTGACAAGCAGAGTATATTGTTTACGACAATTATGATGCCTAGCAAACCGTCCGATTGAAGAACAAAATTCGGCACCAGCTACGAATAGATTCATTTAAAGCAGATGGATTTCAAAGAATGAAGAATACAGACCAATAGCTCACTAGAGGACCCCACTTCGATCATTTTGGCCTTGTTCAGCAATTTAACATTTTTAAGCAACCATCAGAACAATTCGAGAATCCGATCGACTAAGTTATTCAATACAAACAATATCATACCTCAGAGAGGTTCAAGTTTGAGCTCCGAACTTAGGTGGAAACATCAGTAAATATCATGAAACTGGCAACCTGGTAAAAACTTGATTTTTTAAAAATTACTGCAAAATATCAAGTTTTCAGCAATAAAATGGGCTATTAACACGAACGTATTGAAACACAATGGTTGAAAGAAGGAAGGGAGGAGAAGACGAACGACAACCTCTTATCCACTTAAAAATCTCGCAACCTATCAAAACATCGAAAACGGCTCATGCAAGCAGTAAGAGAAAACGTATCGGCATTGAAGTTTTTCAGGAAGATTAGAGGAAAAAGAATGTCTTTGTGAATGAAAAACAAATGGCATATAAATATGAAAAGTGTTTTGATTGTTTCACTTAATGACAACGCAGTTCGAATGGGTGGAAGGCAAAAACCAATCGACGGGTTCTTTTCGAAAAGTCTTTTGCAAGAAATAGTTATCACATAATTGGCTTCAACGAAACTTATAAAAACGGTACTGTAAACGATAAAGTTAGAGAAAAAGAAATTCAAAGGTTATTTCGCTAATTTCCTACATTTTTTGCTTCTGTTTCTCTTCTCTGTGGACGTGGGGACATCCCTTTATTCTACAAACTCTAGCAAGCTTTCCCTGCACTATAAATTTAGTGCTCTTTATCGCTGCTTTTTCCTCTTAAATCTGCTTATGCAAACAATAGCATAGTGGTCACCACTCCATAGGAAATTTACTCTAATCAGCCAAATTTTCCACTCATACTGACTGAATCGAGCTGACAACATCAACCGTTATATGCACGGACTTGCAAGGCATTTAGCGCGCAGTCATCAATTTTTTATGCTCTGCGTGTGCCTAGGCAAGCTTGGTTTCCTATAAGTTAACTCAGCTTCACAAGCCAAGCCCATACTCCACGCACGCATACGATTTGACGAGATGATTCACACTTACTGGAGGAATCTTCATATTCGCGCAACTGTGGACATTACAAAGTAAATTACGTAAGTCCTTATCAACAAATTCGACTTTCATTTGGGCGAATAAACTTAACTGCTGAGAACGGATTAGTCTGACTGTCTGAATGGTTGCATTCAGAAAGCATGAACGCATGAAATCTGTAGGGCTAATGGTGACGGCGGATGAGCGTAACACATCACCAAATAGTGTTCGACTTTGCATGGACTAGTGCGCATGGGTCGTGCAATGCGGATACATTGGCAGCAGTAGAATCTATTCCTCAAATCACCACTCACCATTCAGTTGTTCGTTTTTCGCGGTAGTTTCATTAGCAGGTTTTTTAGAAAATTATTATAAGAACATCATTTTGTACAATAAAATGAATGAACAATAAATCATTCACTGAAAACACTGAAGATCTAACTAAATGGAAATATCACCCCAAATTAATTTCGTGCCACAGTACTGCGGCGCGAAAACAAAATTTTGGACAAACAAGTTAATGTCTAAATGCCAAAAAAGACTGTAAAAAAATAAAAACGAAAGTGTTGAGCTGCGGCCTTATAACCTCATTCCACATATCCTTTTTCACCTTTTAAACAACAAATTCTGCACAATGAGAGAAAAGGGGGACCACAATATGAATTTCCCCATGCGCAATGAAAATAACGGAAAAATCGAATATTCCTATGCGGAATGAGTGTGAAAGTCTTGATAAAGAATTGATTTTGTCCGTCGAAATAAGCCTAGAAGACAAGAGAAAGAAGTAAAGTTGATATTTCTGCGTTCATTTAAATTTAACCGATTTTAACCCACTTTGGCATATAACTCACATACGCTAGTAAGTTTTGATCTACTCTCCATTCATTCAGTAAATTTTGAGTGTTCCTACTTTACCCAAGGTAAGATTAAGCCGAGAAATACCGATCCGCAGAAACGAGTTCCCAACAACGGCTTCGCATGAAACCATAGACTACAAACAACGAGGAACTATCCAAGAAATCAACAGTGTCGTTTTCTTTCGGTCGCAAGTATAAAGTGGCAGATAGAGTAGTCAAAAATTAACAGCTTTCGTCATAATTCCAAATACTTTCCTTCGATAACCGCTACAATGCAAAATCTGATTTGTTTTAATGTTTTTTGCACCCCTCAACTTTTGGTATCACGTATTTGCATTTTGCGAAGTCGAAGTAGCAATTCACATGTTTATATGCCGGAGTTCAAATTTTAATAACACATTACTGAGTTTTGAAATTCAATAGTTTTCACTACAATCTAGTATTGCACAAAAAGCGAGGAAAAGCTGAAACT
>JPKZ01001964.1:196335-286085 GCA_000803305.1 Toxocara canis | reverse complement strand
TCACATTTCATTTAATGGGCATGAGCATCAACATAGGCAACAACAATAACATACGGAACAAGCAAAAGCGAAGAAGATAAAACGCATCCTCGAAAAGTATGCGACATCGCTTGCAGCAAAACCTAAAAGAACAACATTCGGAAACTTCTGAAAAAAATACATCTGGAGCTGCACTTTGTCGGACAACCTTTGTTCAAGCAATCGGAACTATCGACAACAGCTTTAATATTACCCACTCTGTATTGCTCACAAGCGAGAGTAGTAATTACACTTCTCACCTCAAAGAAATCTAAGTTTCAAGAGTGGGTAAATCATTTATTTTATGCGAAGCATAGTATGCTGTGAAATGAAGCTTAGGTTTTTTCTAGTAGCTCGGCATTATTTCAGTAGAAGTTTTAAACAGACAGGTCGGATGGGAGGTGACCATCCTGGAATGCTATTTTTTGAAAGAGATGATAGATAAAGCTTTAAATATTATCCTATAAACACTGTACGCGCAATTATCGCACATAACCAACCAAATCTTCTCATCGCAGCAGGTAGAATCTGCAATTTAAGCAGGAGTTAGGCCACTATCTAGCTAACTGTTTCAACGCTTTTAGATCTAGCACGCCAGCCGGACAACCTTGAAGACAGAAAGAACGATGACCAAAGCAAAAAACGGAGCTTTTTATCATTTCAATCCGTTGTAGTTCCTGCCTCAATTTTGAGGGGGATCCGGGGGGTTGGGGGCAAGGGGAGGTGAAAGATGCTCAAATCGCAAAGAGGATTATGTAAGACGCACAAAAGTTTCTCTAATTTTACATGACCTGCAAGCAAATGATTAGGCCTAAGTGAGGTGATGCCAGTATGTGGAGAGTGAATCACTAAGAGAACATTGCGCAGCAGCCGGAGGACATAACTGCAAGAACATAACCACGCCGATTAAAAAAAAATAAATGCCATAGAATAGTAGATTACTGTATAAGAATTTAAACAATTCCTTAGATCGTATAGCACTAAGATATAGCGATCTCTTTGGGACGTATGATAGGAAAAACGAGGATCCAGTTTAAAGGAGTGGCCGAGTTTCGTACTAATTAATGAGGAAGAGCATATTGTGCATGCAAAAGTCGCACAAATAAAACAGTTAACAGGTTTATCTATGGATACCAGCAAAGAACAAAAAAGAAAACGTATCTAGGCCATGTTTTATGACATTAATCTATTGAGCTGAAACATTTCTAGTTTGCTAGGTTGATAAATCTAAAAAATATCGGTACATCTTTAATTACCTGCTTAAAAAATTTTAAAAATATGAAAACACTCCAGGACTCGGAACCTCTTCTATCCATTCGTAAACATTTTTGTGTCCTCTCATTTTACGTTCACGAAAAGTGTGTCTTTTAATAACTGCATATGACACAGTTACTACTATAATATAGCATCGTTGTTTCTGCTTATGATCGCGCGCCACATGGGTGGTATGAAAAGTACGTTACCCCATCGTTTCCGCCTGAGCAAAAGTTCTAATTTTCAAGTACGATCGATCGCCAAAAACGGGAGAACAACTGGGCAATGAATCGTAATAAATAAGAACGCCGGGGGACCCTGCCGCTCGTCTCTGTCTCTAGCAAACGGTATGTCACCTCCTTGCTCAGTGTTGAAATATTTTATTTCAAAAAGGAGAGGTGGCGTTAAAGCGATGCGCAGGGTAATTTTTGGCCAGGTATGGAAGGAGGGGGAGAGGTCAAGGAGCCTTTCAGCCGAGAGCAGCACTTTTTTGGGCAGGTGAGAACGTCAAGGAATAGCTCGCTGTCGCGGAATTTGTATAAGAGGCTGGGCTCCAAGTGACACACCAACCACATCACGCCGTCTCTTTGCTATGCGAAAAAAAAACTACACAGTCGACTGTAGCACTGAAGCGACGAGTCTGCCACAGAAACTCTCCGGCAGAAATGAACTGAAATCCAAAATGTGGAGCACTTTCGAACAACTGCCAAAGATGGAAATTTTGACGGCACTGCAATGAGAGAAATAGCGCATGCGGCCCGAGAGGTCAATTATCAATTACGCCAAAGGCCATCTCGAACTGCAATTTCTATTGCCCACTTTTGCACTCCACATAGCTGCCTGCCTCTCCTCTCTCTAACAAATTTCACAAGCTCCTGCGCTCAGAAAGCAACAGCAAGTGACTGTAGTTCAAACGTAGAGGTCGCAACAGAGGCTAAATTAGAAATAAAGCAAGAAAAATACGGGGCAGGGGTGGGGAGGAGGACTTGTGAGGGTAGTCGGTAAAAGCACAAGCGGGCAAAAGTGAAGCTTGAAACGAACTGTTGGCGCTGTTGTTGGGCAGTGGCGTCTGCTGTAGGTACATGTTGGCGTGTTGGTTAATAAGGCCCGCCAGATTGATCGGTGCGCTGCAGTCGACGTTGCTTGCCACTGTACTGACACTTGCATCGGACGCTGCAGTTGGCTCGTGTGTGGAGTAGGAGGACGCCGTTTCTAAACGATACCCATACGTACTTATTAGTTGCTCATATTCGCGCAGCATCACCATCCTAAACAATTTGCTTTTCGTTGGCTTAGCACTTCATTTTTCCTATACGCTCATTTGTTTACTTACATCCTTATCCGTTTTATCTTAAAAATAATTCACAGTTGCCGCAAAAAACTTTCATGCGAAGTAATAAGTGATTAGCGACGTTAATACAGGAAACTTAAAATAACGCTCGCTCAAAGAGTTAGTTATGCTCAGTTTCAATATCATGCATAAAAACGGGCTACAATTGACCTGTTCAGATCATCTATCTTGCGAACACCAATTCGAGGTGGGATTGCCACATCAGATGAATAAAGTGGACGTTAAATTCTTAAAACGGTTGGTAATTGAAATGTTAGTACTGCGGAAGCGCACCACGGAGCTGGCCAAACATGCGCTCTTTGCGGAGTTTTCGCCAGAGTTGAAACGGGTAATATGTATGACGTTCAACATGAAAACAATCAAGGAACGTATCGTTTCAAGTAGCGCCAATGGATTATGCGGGTCTACATTTATAAACTTTACAAAAACATGCCTCAAAGCGGCGAATAAACACAAAATATCAGTGATACATTAATTTGGCTTTCGGCATAACATAAAGCTTTGAAAATCATTTAAAAAACGCACAAGAAACTGGAACGTCTCATGAAAAAGGATGTCGATGAAAACAAAAACGCTGCGTGAATGTGGTTCTCGAACTTAAAAAGAGTATGTTCGACCGAATTTTCTAAAAACGTTTTGAAGTTTGCTGCATGCTTTTGACTTTGTCAAACAACGTTACTTGCATTCAGCTGCTGCACCAAGTCAACATAGTAAAAGAAATGAAATGCGGCATGTAATCACAGCTGCTCCATGTGCACCGAGTGCTGCGCACATAACCAATAAAAAAGTTGTTAGAAAAGCGCAGAACCATACGTGAATAAAGGCTAGAAATGAGTCTTGCAAATTATGCAAACGCTAGAAACAAGCTGATGGTTTAGTTCACAATATGTGACTTGCAATTTTCTGCTATCAATCGATGCTGACAGAGTCGCTCAAAGAAAATTATGATCGAGATGGGGATTTCGTTTGGATTCCCTAGCCGCTCTCCACATCTACGCAAAACAATGTGTGGTTGAGGTAATCAACTTCAACGCAGTATATTAAGCGAACGGTAATTTGCAAGCGAACAGTGAAAAAAAAAGAATACGAGCCCAGTATTGCACAAACTGAACGGCTACGAAACACGTCGTTCTGGTGTGCTTCATTGCGTGCAACATATCGAACAGTTAATCTACTTAACGCCATGCAAAAGACGATCAGTGTGAGCAGGCGAGAAGCAAGAAAGGCAACGAAAAGAATGAGGGCGTGAAAGCCATCGTGAACACAGACTGCCTCTGAAGCGGGGTGAGCTTCACAGGTGATTATATTATTTAGGAGTGTCTGATGGTAACTGCGTGCAATCTCCAATTAGTTCCAATAATATCGCTAATTGCTCATCTATCCAAACCAACCACATGCTTAAACACTGCCTTCGCTCCCCGTAATTTAGCAAGTGCTGGAGTCGTTCCCTTTGTCCTTATCAGCTTTCACGAACGCACTGCGGCAGCAAATGGTGGGCACAAACAAAGACGCAACCTGATGGACTCAAAGCGATACTGCATAGCGCACAGCCCAGTTAGGCGCAGAAGTCCTAACTAACCGACTATGGCCACAAAGAAACCAATAACTGCTGCTGTCAAGTGGATGCGACGACATTAAGGCAAGAGATTCGGTTTGCAAATGGAGCAGATGACAGAAAATGAAAAATTGCATGCGACTAAACTTTGGCTGAAATGCAATGTGGTCTCATCGCATTGTTGCTAATCAGCGAACAACCTTTGGAATAGGACCGCGCCACAACGCACAACCGCAAAGGGACAACATTTTCAGAGCAGCTGCCGTACTCCAGTCGACTGCATATCAAACGTGTTATAAGTCTATTTGCCGCTCCACAAAAACAAATTTACTGTGAGTTATTCAGGCTACTAAGTTCCTTTCAATGAAATGCTTTCAGCAAGAAGTCGTACTTGCGTTGCGGCACTGAATCCATCGGAAATGAATCCATAGGTAATGACAAGCTCTCGTTCACTAAAACGCCAGATGTTTGGCTGACAGTGGAGGAGGACAAAGTGAATAAGCCTAAGGAGGGAAGAGGAAAACATTTTGCTTATCATCTATACTTTATATTTTAGCAGCAAAAATGTGGAGCATGGGGTTAAGCAGTTTCACCATTTCTAATGGTGAAATTTCACTGTATTTTTCTTTCTAGACTTTTAAGAATCAATGAGGGAAAGGATGAGTGATGCCGTAACCGTCGGGAAACCACCGTATGGGTTTTATATAAAAACACGACCAAAACGCAAGCGAGGGTAGCGAAGTTTCTAGTTAACGAGCCTGGCTGATAGAGAAAAATAAATGGAACTTGCTAGATGCATTGCTGCCAAAATATAACGCCGTTTATGGATGAAACGCAACAGAAGGGGCAAGCAGCCTAATCCCCCTTCTTCCGAGGGTCGTCTCGCCGTGCATATTCGGAGGCCGATCAGAATAATCACGGGCCGCTACTTTCGCACCCCTCTTAATCAGAGTCTTACCTTTACAGCAAAACTCCGCATCTCATACATTCGCTCAAGCGAACCAGTTTCACTTGTTCTGCTTTTACGAACTGCAAAATGGCTTCACAGAAACACCAGTTCCGTAGGAGCCTCTAGCTTACGAACAAGGTCGTCGTTGTTCGTAAACGAGAAACGTGTCAGTTGCAGCAAAACAAATGTCTCGTTGCAGCACCTCCCAATGGCATGTCCACTGCGAGATGGTTGTCAAAAGAAAATCAGTAATAAATAAATGTGCTATCCTAACACGTCGACTTACTACAACCAAAAACTACTGCAACGCTTGCGCAGCAATACCAAATAGCAGTAACAAAAGAATTTATGGTTTCGCGCCGTGTCCAGAAGTGCCTAGAATAGTTTTAAGAGCGAAAAAAGTGCTAAATTGTGTCAATGATGAGAGCAGAATGCGAATAAAACATCCGCAGAAGAAAACACAGGATGTTTTAAGCGCCACTCGTAAAATACTGTAACCCCTTCATAGCACCAACGGCATAAAAACCAAATCGAAACATCGGTTTTACAAACTGCTAATCGGAACAATGACTTCTCATTATTTTGACATTTGATGTGATAATTACATAGTCGCTTGTGTCTTTCGTGCTCCAACAGTGTGGACATTTGATCGATTGAAATTTTTCATTGCCAGCAAGGAATACGAGAATATTCGACATTCATACCTCACTCAGTTCTTGAGCGGGCCTTGATCGTGCTGTGCGCAGCATAACCGATCATTTCAGTTTGTTCATATACGCGTCTACATGAACAAACTGAAACAAAAGATTTGACGCCGAAAACAATCTCCAATGCGTTACCCGTCCCGTCACAATATACAACGTAAGAATGGAACAAAGAAATCAGGATCGGAACCTAATAGGAAAACTGATAACTGCATACAACATACAATGATATGATGTGGCTCCACGATGATCATATGTGATCGTGCAAAGCTGCGCCCCACGCTGCCCTCACTTCAGTGAAACACACTACAACGACGCAGCCGAACGCAAACGTAACATGTTATATACATGGTTGGTTCCACGATGCGATGTGGCTCGTTTAAACATCTTTTTCACACACCCTCTCCACTTTTCTACACATTATCCTTGCCTTTTATCCCGGCATTCTGAGGTCTAAGCGTTCTTTGAAGAAAACGGATACTTCTCTCACAAATTTTTTGAGGCGCAGTTTAATTTGAAACCGAAGTCTTATTTGTGATAGGGTGGCAGAAGGGCGAGACAAGATTAATTAGATGTTATATAAAGAAAGAATTTACGCCGTAAATAATGGACAATTTCAAGCATAGTTCCTGGTGACCCAACTATTACACAAATAGCCATGGGTGCATAGATTTGATCTTTCACTTGCACCCGATTCAGGCAATGCAGTAAAAACTGTTGATGTAAGCCAAGGGAACTCCTTGAGCAAAACTGCATCATTACCCACCACCGCACGGAATCTTGCTTTTCGCTGAATGAATGATGCGTTCTTAAACAAAAATTTCTACACCGTCTACAGGACTTCTACGTCACCAGTTAGGATCACTGGGCACAAACGTAAAATGAAATAGACAAATAATCGGAGCTGTACGGTATCGTTCCTTCAAACTGGAAGGGAAATTGAATTTCACCAATTCAGAGGTGTCATTCTTTGATATTAGGTGGAAGTATGCGCGCACAATTCTTAGTATAATGCAAGCATCAGCAGGGCCGAGAATATAAGAGGCGCAGCTGATTTGAGTAGGTCCGACAAGGCACTGCGCTAGAATGGCTAAAAAATAGCATGAGTGATTTTAATTTTGAGTATTTTTGAACAACTAAAAAGTAATTTTGAGCAGAATTTAATCAATGTTTCGATCGATAACGATGCCTGCACATTTAATGGCGCTTTTAATAGTTCTTGACCTTCAAGTTCACAAATTAAATCGTCTTCCCACCTATGAGCAAATGATCATACGATCGATCACTTCGAAATATGGAATGGAGCTGGCTTATGTTAACCGTACAGTAATCATTAACCGTACAATATGTTAACCGCACAGTACAGTAAAAAAAGGTAACCGGCGCTCCTGGTTACAGTAATCATCAATAACTTCACTTCGATCAGCGGCGAAAAAATGCAGCGCAATAGAAACTTTATCGAAGTGTTTTGCGAGCGATAAATACGATGACCCATCTCGTATCTCGGTGAGCCCCCTTCGATAAGAGTCAACAAATTAAAGTTGTACAATTACCTGTTTGCGATTTCTGCTAGAGAAATATGCGCGATAGATCAAAAAAAAGCATCCTGCACAGCGATACATCCTCAGAGAGCCAAAGACGTTAAGTTTAACAGACAGGCTTTCTCATTTACTTGCCAAGTGAAACTTCTTACCGACAACGTATTACCCAATCGAATTAGGCCATTATAGGTGAACGCAAACAATTTCAAAACTGTTCACGCAGAAACCACCTTTTATGAGAGAAAAATTGGAATGTTTCAAATTTTTAAGGATTCAACTAGTGCGCTTTTTTATAGGTGAGGACGGATGCGTGACCAGACAGAAGGGTGGATTAAAAACTTTAGAGTATTTCACGCATATGCCGCCAAGTAAAATGTGAATATAACCATAAATTTTAGAGGAACACAAGCGATAACAGTAAAATAACACATTGGAGTTGTAATGACTTTGAAAATAAACTGCGGATGTTTTCCGAAATTAATGACGAGACCGAATGCCGAATTCAAGTTCAGTTCACTTTCGAGTGTCTGCCGATGCTTGCTGCTAAAGGGCAAACGAGCTTAATTAAGGACGCTAGTTTAAAGCAGAGTTGAAAATCAAACAATAGTAGCGTAATTAGGTGGATGACGCAGATGAATTCAGGCGAGCACCTAGATGAACGAGCTTGTCAATCGAACATCTCCCTACACCAGATTTTGCGAGTATTGGAGACAACGCTTTTGCTTAGGTTGCTAAGAACTTCACGTCTGGAAATTATTTGAAGCTAATTTCACAACTTTTTCGGCTTTTCATATCCATCAAAGACATTTTAAGCTGTGTAACCGCATGGTCAGAATTCGATAATTGCTTAAAATGATACTCGATTCGACAGAGTAATCTGGAGATTCATTCAGTAATTATGCCAAGGAATTGGAGGTCGAATATGAAAAAAGAAAGTAGATGGAACGACTTTGTAAGACACTGCGTATAAAGCTAACGGCTGCGACATTGCCGCAAAAAAATGTGCCAGGAAATTGCGGCACAGAGTGCGATTACAGAACAGTGAAAATGGCTGAAACGAAAACAAAATAAAGAAGAAAGGAAGGTCAAGGAAATCCAGACAGCGTACTAGGATGCGTGTTAAAAGAAAAGGAAGCGAAGAACTGCATGATTGGCTTTTCCGCTGAGCACCTCAAAGTTTGTTGCAAATAAGTCGAGCGCACCAGAACCCGACTCGTTGTCCTTGGCAACTTCAAAGCACCGGCTGCGCTCGCTTTCGTTCGCAGATCGCCCCAACACCTCCGCAAGCCGTCGCGGTTTTATTGCACTCAGACGTGCGCAGAAGCTATCTTCCTGCTACGAATGGCTTTCGTTATCACTTTAATGAGCTATGTCTTCAACTATCGCTTCCTGCGTTCATTCCAATCAACTGCCCAAGACAGCGCCGTTAGAGGAATGATCGTAAAGAGGCTATCGCAAACCAGACGCCGCACTACGATATGTTATCAATTCACTGTGACAGCTGCGAGATGGTTGCACGTAATTCGCAGGACTGCATTCAGATAGTGTATTAATTAAGCTTGTTACGAGACGAAACAGCCATAAAGGAAGTGAATGTAGGAATGAACTGACGGTCATTTTGTATAACGCTGGAGGTGCAACCATCGATTCTGAAAGAATACAGGCGAACGATGTGTTATTCGACATTATCAGAGAACCTTTAAACCATCGTAAACTACAACTAACAAGTTAACCACGCAACGTTGGCTTGTTCAACTAATGGGTTACTGCAAAAGCTGGTGCGTTCCATTAATAAAGCATAGTTTCCTGAGGAGACTGCATAACGCAGTTGTGTGTATCTCTGACTGTAAGCTCTCAGAGCCTCCTGAATTGCCGGACTATATCGGCCTTTGGAAAGTGGACATCGGATTCATAATAACGAACATTCGCGACATGTTGTGTGACTAAAATAGAAAAGTTGCACTTTTTCGGCACAATAAGATGAGCATGACCATTTTCTTGATAGCTTAAACTAGACGTCCGAAGAGAACGGTGGAAAAGAAGGAATGTCCAACATGCTAATACCTTCAGCAATTTGGGAAACTCTCATTTCAAATGACAACGTCAACAACTCTTAGAACATTTCACAGCGGAGATTCCTGACAAGCAGAGAAGTCGATGGAGCCTGAAAGATGAGCGAGCCGTTGAACTGAAGGGTTTGAGGGGAGCTAACACAAAAAAAAAGCACAAGAAAAAGGAATAAAGTTCAAAATGATTAAGACGACAGAATCTGTGAGCCCGCGAACATATTCAGCGCCGTGTAGGTAATTATATTTAAAAAACTCAGAAATAAAGGAAAGTACTGCAAAGCAGCAAGTCTGATACTATAATTTTCCAGTCCTACATTTCACCATTTGCATATTAGTGTCCGTGTAATTCTGAGCCGTCATTTTGCAAGTTAAAATCAATAGGGATGGCGGTACCTTTTAGAACTCACGGGTCACGGCGGTATTGCTTCCGAATTCCTTAAGATCAGCAAAAGTATTGAGCAAGAATTGAGATGAGATTTGCATGGAGATATGTCTTTGCTGTTGAAATTTGACGGTCCCATTTTGCTTGAAATCATTTCTTTCCTTCCTCGAAATTTTGTTCAAAACCACCAGTAGTGCTTCTAGCGAGAAGTGCAACTTTGCTGCTTCATTTAACCTTTGGGAAACAAATTATCACAATGCTTGCCCTTTCATTCCCTCTAATTTTATCGCTGCAGGCAAACTAAATTTCAGAAGCTTGTTCTGTCAAGAAAACTCCTTGAAAAAAGCGCATGGGCTTGTCCCGTGGTTCCAAGCACTGAAAATTCTCGTCCTGTATGCGTGTTTCCCTACCCTTTTGCTGGCATTTATTGAAAAAAGAATTAACGACTTGGCCAGCAGAACGGACCTTTCAATCAGATCATGGAATTGAAAAAAAAAGAACAGATCGATTATCAGGGCTGTTCATAAAAAGAAACTTTAAAACTAGGTTCGCTTCCTTAAGCCATAAGATTCTGACTAGTTTTATGGAATGAGAACAGAACTATATTCCATATTTGTGGCTGATATTAGAAAAAATAGATGCCTTGGATGAGGTGCCAGCCTATTCAATAGAAATTTTAATGGCAACTGAAGAAGCAAACAGCAAAAGAGAACGGATGGTACTGAGCAGATGCGTGAAAATGACTGTTTACGAATCCGGCTAGACCGAACACCAGGCAGATAACAGAAGACGTCACAAAGAGGTGAAGGAAATGGAGGCACTGTTCGGATTACCAAGACAAGTGATATTTTAAAGACAACGTTTCCAACCAACTTTCAATATTTTATCCCAAAGGATATTTTTACATTTTCTTCCATACCCCGAACAAGGTCTCTAAAAGCTAAGAACACAAGTTGGCTTGGTGAACGCCTCCATTCTCCAAAATCTTACTTTTTGCGGTTATGTTAAAACAAAGTTGATAATGAACCAATTCTCAACAACCATGCAAAAACGGTTCGAACGGATCAAGCATATGAAGTCGCAATGACGTCATAATTTGTTTTCATCCAGCTAAGTGCTAAGATCGCTACATCGGCAACTGCTATCTGAACAATCATACATTTGGACTCTTGTAGTTTTTCGACAATAGGGGCGAACAGATATTTGTGCGCCAACTCTCTAACACTACTTAGTGGCAAATCTTTTCAAGAAATCGAAAAGGAACATATCCGCACGAGCCTAACGAGAATCGACATCGAAATCTCACAGGTTTCGGATGCATCTGAATAATACCGTTGTAGTTTGCCTCTCTGCGTGACAATGCTTTTCTTTTCTTCGCTCCATTTTTTTCTCATTGAAAATCGAGCATAACTCCATTCAAAAGGAAAGCTTTTATGCTATTCACAAATTTTCAATGATACGCAATTCAAACATGAACCTATTCATTGCTCTAGTTTATAGAAAATGTTAAAAACTATAATCCATTCGAGTACAGGGCTGTTAAAATCGCTGAGTGCATGCGTACATGTGCGTATGCTTGCCGCTTGATGCCCTGCTCGCCGCAGTTCTTGAGCTGTTACAACAAGCAACGATGTGTTGGATTCGCCTCTTAATGAAGTAATCACTAGCCTGCAACTCTTTAGGAACAAGGTCTATCAAAATCTTTCTATTTCTTTCTCTCGCTTTCTCCCTCTCTGCTATCATCCTAATTCACCGGATATCTCAGCGATTGCTTTAACTCAGGTTCGTTTATGAAATGGAACCAAAATCGAGATCTTAGTTTCCGACCAACAACTTAGTGTTTCCTAGCCGTGTCTCCTATACTACTATCATGAAAGGGGAGCGCACCTATTAATTGCCACTGTAGCCTTATTTATAGAAGGAATGGAATTAAAATCGATGCGCTAAGTCAAGCAGTGTCGATGAAACACTTTCTCCCACTTCGATTCTTCCTAATACGTCGAAATTTTCTACCTCTTTTAACTTCTATAGCTATTCCTTTGAGCTTGTGATCTTTGCCGCCAGTATTGCCATGTTATAGTAAAATGATCGCCAATACAAAGAAAAATATGTAAACGACACGACTGTAATCGAGCTTTGTTATGAACAATGAAAAGTTCACAAAAAAAACTGGATGAAGTGTGGCAAGTTCAATGATTGATTGAAAAATACTACTCCAACTCAGCAAGGAACAGCGAAATGACTAACTTTATAGGCTAGAAACGCGAGTTAGAATCATCGAATTCAAATAATTCAAAATTAAATCCACAAAAAGGGTTTTTTCTCGCTCAAGAATATCTATCAATGAAGCGTGTTTACGATGCACAGCGGAGTGCAACTGTTTTACAGTAGGCCACAGTCTTTTGAATCCTTGAATTCACATTCCATAGTTGTACGCGTATTTCAGAAAGCTAATATTCATCGAGTTTGGTGTTTTCTGCTTGAATTGCGCTCAACATGAAATACTGTTGCGAATCCTAATGGAGAAGTACGGTTCACATGCCGTACGGTGACGTATAGATACGGTATGTAATTCAGGGGCACGCTAGCGTATCGTGTTTTCGGTAGGCGCGTACGTAAACTGCTCATATGGGCGTGGTCGCATGATGTTTTCGCGTGCCTTTCTTCTCACCGTTGCCCGTAATCAAATAGGAGCGCTCGGCGCGTCATTGGTGGGCGTGCCCAGCTGTTTGACACAAATATGTGCTTCAGCGAACAAATAACTTATCGCATTCAATACATTTCAGTTATAAACGCTCAAACAAGTGTCAACCAAGACTCACCCAAGCTACCGTTCTGCCACATATTTTGAACATTGCTAGCGAGCTCAACTCATGCAATTTTCATCGCCCGCCAACGTTTGTGTCCATGAACCATGACGTATTTCATCAATTTCGAGCCAGTCAGAAAGTAATTCTGATTGCTTATAATTCCGAAACCTGCAGTGCGTGTGTGTTTCTGTGAACGTCCTTTTCGCTCGTTACAGCCCTTACAATTTTTCTTTTTCTACCAGGCGGAATTTTATTTAGCAATTAAAAGCTACAATTGCAAGTGAGCTGACAACATTCGAAATGGACAGAAACTTCTTTCGGAACCGTTATCTCTTTATTGCTCGTTTGGTAACAATAAAAATGCACATAATTATTAAGCGAGCAGATGGGGAAATTTCGTGCCACTGAGATTACCACCTTGTGCTCTTCGCTGCTACTTTTGTGTTCATTTTGTTCACAGTTTTTCTAGTGTCGTCTTTGAACGGACGGATGGCGATTAAATCAAAAAAAAGAAAAAAAAAAGAAAATTCCATCCTTCTCCACACGATACAGGGACGACAGTGGAGAAAAAGTTATGCAGTTCTCTTAATAACGATGCCGGCGTTGCATTATAGTGGACTGTACTTCCCTGCTTTATAAGGTGAGCGCATTTCAAGCCGTGAAATTCATTCTAAACGGACAAAAAATGAAGTGCTTAAAAAATTATCAAATAAGTTAGTTGAAATGGGGCCACCTTAAAAAACCCATACACCAGTTTTTTAAATGAAAACACTTCCTGCTGTTACGAGGAAGGACAGCACGACTGCATGAACATACAGTTGGAATGCAACGGCGAAGCTCCAAACATGCCTTCGAAGTCAAGCATGCCCTATCGAGTCATGTATTGCGAACAGTTACCAGACATTCGACTTCGCGGATAGAGCCATTGGTGTTCTGGTGATGTAGGTATAACAAATAGATCGATTAATCAGGTACAAAACATGAAACCACAACAGAGAGATAATACTGGACCAGTTACACCCATGGTATTGGGAAAGAAGAGTTCCTACTTCCGGCCACAATCTTCTATATAGCGTAACTGCTCGTAGTAACGGTTTTTAACCTCTTATAAATGCCTTCCACTCAAGAATGGAAGCTGCTAAATCGGAAAAAAAATAGGGATAAGCAATGATGACACTGAAGTGGTTGGTTTTCTAGCTGGAAGTTAATGCTGATATTCTTATGCACTCCAGTTACTGAATAACGTACTCATGCAGGCTCACAAAAGCGCCTCCTATCTACTGAACCTAGCATAAACGATTCGTTTGACCAGTTTCCCACTTTTCTTAAAGAAATTCTGGTAGGAGATAACAACGTTAAAACATTCGTAAAAGCAGTAGTATGAGCTTATGAGCTGAAAAAAAAAAGATACCACAGGGAAGGAAACAATTCTCGCATAATGAGCGAGAAAAGAACTTGTAAATATGACCTTCCTGAGAGGACAAGACATGCATTACACTTTGCCAGAAAATACAACCCATGTTTTGTAGTGTGCTGGCACTTCAGCATTTCTCTTTCAAAGCTAGAGTGCTGCACACAGTGTTAGGATACCTACAAAAACCCGACGTGGATAGAACGGGGTGCACTATGGCGATGGGGAGGAGAGAAGCGACGAGGGAATATGCTGTTAATGCTGTGCGCTGCATCATATTCAGTGAGTTAACTTCAATCCACACAGATGATCATTATTTTAGCGCAGAACAGCCAAACAATAAGCAACAGAAGGTCGTTAAAATAACCCTAGAGGAAAGAAGACAGGAGACTACTTTAGGACAGCAGTATTCTGTCCTAAATTCGCTGTCATGTCTTTGCTGCAAAATAAACCCTAAAACCGCTTAGACTGTAAGGCAGGCAGAAATGGAAAATACTTCAACTGGTGCACTGTGCAACCGTTCAGTTTGTATGGAGAGCTCGTGAAAACGAACGAACCGATAGCCGTAGAAGCGGACGTGTTGAGCGTGAGGTTCATTGGCTGCCCCGAATAATTGTCTTCCACATTCAAACTGAGAGGCGGCGACGAACACTGATGTAGATCGTCCACCTCGCACGCTGCGTACTTGCTTACCTGTGCTTCTCGAAGGTCCTGATTAAAACGGCGCCTTGACGACGGCCGATTTCGCCCATACAGCTGAAAAATTTCATTTCATAATTTTGATAATGGCGCTTTTAATAGTTCTTGACCTTCAAGTTCACAAATTAAATCGTCTTCCCACCTATGAGCAAATGATCATACGATCGATCACTTCGAAATATGGAATGGAGCTGGCTTATGTTAACCGTACAGTAATCATTAACCGTACAATATGTTAACCGCACAGTACAGTAAAAAAAGGTAACCGGCGCTCCTGGTTACAGTAATCATCAATAACTTCACTTCGATCAGCGGCGAAAAAATGCAGCGCAATAGAAACTTTATCGAAGTGTTTTGCGAGCGATAAATACGATGACCCATCTCGTATCTCGGTGAGCCCCCTTCGATAAGAGTCAACAAATTAAAGTTGTACAATTACCTGTTTGCGATTTCTGCTAGAGAAATATGCGCGATAGATCAAAAAAAAGCATCCTGCACAGCGATACATCCTCAGAGAGCCAAAGACGTTAAGTTTAACAGACAGGCTTTCTCATTTACTTGCCAAGTGAAACTTCTTACCGACAACGTATTACCCAATCGAATTAGGCCATTATAGGTGAACGCAAACAATTTCAAAACTGTTCACGCAGAAACCACCTTTTATGAGAGAAAAATTGGAATGTTTCAAATTTTTAAGGATTCAACTAGTGCGCTTTTTTATAGGTGAGGACGGATGCGTGACCAGACAGAAGGGTGGATTAAAAACTTTAGAGTATTTCACGCATATGCCGCCAAGTAAAATGTGAATATAACCATAAATTTTAGAGGAACACAAGCGATAACAGTAAAATAACACATTGGAGTTGTAATGACTTTGAAAATAAACTGCGGATGTTTTCCGAAATTAATGACGAGACCGAATGCCGAATTCAAGTTCAGTTCACTTTCGAGTGTCTGCCGATGCTTGCTGCTAAAGGGCAAACGAGCTTAATTAAGGACGCTAGTTTAAAGCAGAGTTGAAAATCAAACAATAGTAGCGTAATTAGGTGGATGACGCAGATGAATTCAGGCGAGCACCTAGATGAACGAGCTTGTCAATCGAACATCTCCCTACACCAGATTTTGCGAGTATTGGAGACAACGCTTTTGCTTAGGTTGCTAAGAACTTCACGTCTGGAAATTATTTGAAGCTAATTTCACAACTTTTTCGGCTTTTCATATCCATCAAAGACATTTTAAGCTGTGTAACCGCATGGTCAGAATTCGATAATTGCTTAAAATGATACTCGATTCGACATAGTAATCTGGAGATTCATTCAGTAATTATGCCAAGGAATTGGAGGTCGAATATGAAAAAAGAAAGTAGATGGAACGACTTTGTAAGACACTGCGTATAAAGCTAACGGCTGCGACATTGCCGCAAAAAAATGTGCCAGGAAATTGCGGCACAGAGTGCGATTACAGAACAGTGAAAATGGCTGAAACGAAAACAAAATAAAGAAGAAAGGAAGGTCAAGGAAATCCAGACAGCGTACTAGGATGCGTGTTAAAAGAAAAGGAAGCGAAGAACTGCATGATTGGCTTTTCCGCTGAGCACCTCAAAGTTTGTTGCAAATAAGTCGAGCGCACCAGAACCCGACTCGTTGTCCTTGGCAACTTCAAAGCACCGGCTGCGCTCGCTTTCGTTCGCAGATCGCCCCAACACCTCCGCAAGCCGTCGCGGTTTTATTGCACTCAGACGTGCGCAGAAGCTATCTTCCTGCTACGAATGGCTTTCGTTATCACTTTAATGAGCTATGTCTTCAACTATCGCTTCCTGCGTTCATTCCAATCAACTGCCCAAGACAGCGCCGTTAGAGGAATGATCGTAAAGAGGCTATCGCAAACCAGACGCCGCACTACGATATGTTATCAATTCACTGTGACAGCTGCGAGATGGTTGCACGTAATTCGCAGGACTGCATTCAGATAGTGTATTAATTAAGCTTGTTACGAGACGAAACAGCCATAAAGGAAGTGAATGTAGGAATGAACTGACGGTCATTTTGTATAACGCTGGAGGTGCAACCATCGATTCTGAAAGAATACAGGCGAACGATGTGTTATTCGACATTATCAGAGAACCTTTAAACCATCGTAAACTACAACTAACAAGTTAACCACGCAACGTTGGCTTGTTCAACTAATGGGTTACTGCAAAAGCTGGTGCGTTCCATTAATAAAGCATAGTTTCCTGAGGAGACTGCATAACGCAGTTGTGTGTATCTCTGACTGTAAGCTCTCAGAGCCTCCTGAATTGCCGGACTATATCGGCCTTTGGAAAGTGGACATCGGATTCATAATAACGAACATTCGCGACATGTTGTGTGACTAAAATAGAAAAGTTGCACTTTTTCGGCACAATAAGATGAGCATGACCATTTTCTTGATAGCTTAAACTAGACGTCCGAAGAGAACGGTGGAAAAGAAGGAATGTCCAACATGCTAATACCTTCAGCAATTTGGGAAACTCTCATTTCAAATGACAACGTCAACAACTCTTAGAACATTTCACAGCGGAGATTCCTGACAAGCAGAGAAGTCGATGGAGCCTGAAAGATGAGCGAGCCGTTGAACTGAAGGGTTTGAGGGGAGCTAACACAAAAAAAAAGCACAAGAAAAAGGAATAAAGTTCAAAATGATTAAGACGACAGAATCTGTGAGCCCGCGAACATATTCAGCGCCGTGTAGGTAATTATATTTAAAAAACTCAGAAATAAAGGAAAGTACTGCAAAGCAGCAAGTCTGATACTATAATTTTCCAGTCCTACATTTCACCATTTGCATATTAGTGTCCGTGTAATTCTGAGCCGTCATTTTGCAAGTTAAAATCAATAGGGATGGCGGTACCTTTTAGAACTCACGGGTCACGGCGGTATTGCTTCCGAATTCCTTAAGATCAGCAAAAGTATTGAGCAAGAATTGAGATGAGATTTGCATGGAGATATGTCTTTGCTGTTGAAATTTGACGGTCCCATTTTGCTTGAAATCATTTCTTTCCTTCCTCGAAATTTTGTTCAAAACCACCAGTAGTGCTTCTAGCGAGAAGTGCAACTTTGCTGCTTCATTTAACCTTTGGGAAACAAATTATCACAATGCTTGCCCTTTCATTCCCTCTAATTTTATCGCTGCAGGCAAACTAAATTTCAGAAGCTTGTTCTGTCAAGAAAACTCCTTGAAAAAAGCGCATGGGCTTGTCCCGTGGTTCCAAGCACTGAAAATTCTCGTCCTGTATGCGTGTTTCCCTACCCTTTTGCTGGCATTTATTGAAAAAAGAATTAACGACTTGGCCAGCAGAACGGACCTTTCAATCAGATCATGGAATTGAAAAAAAAAGAACAGATCGATTATCAGGGCTGTTCATAAAAAGAAACTTTAAAACTAGGTTCGCTTCCTTAAGCCATAAGATTGTTTTATGGAATGAGAACAGAACTATATTCCATATTTGTGGCTGATATTAGAAAAAATAGATGCCTTGGATGAGGTGCCAGCCTATTCAATAGAAATTTTAATGGCAACTGAAGAAGCAAACAGCAAAAGAGAACGGATGGTACTGAGCAGATGCGTGAAAATGACTGTTTACGAATCCGGCTAGACCGAACACCAGGCAGATAACAGAAGACGTCACAAAGAGGTGAAGGAAATGGAGGCACTGTTCGGATTACCAAGACAAGTGATATTTTAAAGACAACGTTTCCAACCAACTTTCAATATTTTATCCCAAAGGATATTTTTACATTTTCTTCCATACCCCGAACAAGGTCTCTAAAAGCTAAGAACACAAGTTGGCTTGGTGAACGCCTCCATTCTCCAAAATCTTACTTTTTGCGGTTATGTTAAAACAAAGTTGATAATGAACCAATTCTCAACAACCATGCAAAAACGGTTCGAACGGATCAAGCATATGAAGTCGCAATGACGTCATAATTTGTTTTCATCCAGCTAAGTGCTAAGATCGCTACATCGGCAACTGCTATCTGAACAATCATACATTTGGACTCTTGTAGTTTTTCGACAATAGGGGCGAACAGATATTTGTGCGCCAACTCTCTAACACTACTTAGTGGCAAATCTTTTCAAGAAATCGAAAAGGAACATATCCGCACGAGCCTAACGAGAATCGACATCGAAATCTCACAGGTTTCGGATGCATCTGAATAATACCGTTGTAGTTTGCCTCTCTGCGTGACAATGCTTTTCTTTTCTTCGCTCCATTTTTTTCTCATTGAAAATCGAGCATAACTCCATTCAAAAGGAAAGCTTTTATGCTATTCACAAATTTTCAATGATACGCAATTCAAACATGAACCTATTCATTGCTCTAGTTTATAGAAAATGTTAAAAACTATAATCCATTCGAGTACAGGGCTGTTAAAATCGCTGAGTGCATGCGTACATGTGCGTATGCTTGCCGCTTGATGCCCTGCTCGCCGCAGTTCTTGAGCTGTTACAACAAGCAACGATGTGTTGGATTCGCCTCTTAATGAAGTAATCACTAGCCTGCAACTCTTTAGGAACAAGGTCTATCAAAATCTTTCTATTTCTTTCTCTCGCTTTCTCCCTCTCTGCTATCATCCTAATTCACCGGATATCTCAGCGATTGCTTTAACTCAGGTTCGTTTATGAAATGGAACCAAAATCGAGATCTTAGTTTCCGACCAACAACTTAGTGTTTCCTAGCCGTGTCTCCTATACTACTATCATGAAAGGGGAGCGTACCTATTAATTGCCACTGTAGCCTTATTTATAGAAGGAATGGAATTAAAATCGATGCGCTAAGTCAAGCAGTGTCGATGAAACACTTTCTCCCACTTCGATTCTTCCTAATACGTCGAAATTTTCTACCTCTTTTAACTTCTATAGCTATTCCTTCGAGCTTGTGATCTTTGCCGCCAGTATTGCCATGTTATAGTAAAATGATCGCCAATACAAAGAAAAATATGTAAACGACACGACTGTAATCGAGCTTTGTTATGAACAATGAAAAGTTCACAAAAAAAACTGGATGAAGTGTGGCAAGTTCAATGATTGATTGAAAAATACTACTCCAACTCAGCAAGGAACAGCGAAATGACTAACTTTATAGGCTAGAAACGCGAGTTAGAATAATCGAATTCAAATAATTCAAAATTAAATCCACAAAAAGGGTTTTTTCTCGCTCAAGAATATCTATCAATGAAGCGTGTTTACGATGCACAGCGGAGTGCAACTGTTTTACAGTAGGCCACAGTCTTTTGAATCCTTGAATTCACATTCCATAGTTGTACGCGTATTTCAGAAAGCTAATATTCATCGAGTTTGGTGTTTTCTGCTTGAATTGCGCTCAACATGAAATACTGTTGCGAATCCTAATGGAGAAGTACGGTTCACATGCCGTACGGTGACGTATAGATACGGTATGTAATTCAGGGGCACGCTAGCGTATCGTGTTTTCGGTAGGCGCGTACGTAAACTGCTCATATGGGCGTGGTCGCATGATGTTTTCGCGTGCCTTTCTTCTCACCGTTGCCCGTAATCAAATAGGAGCGCTCGGCGCGTCATTGGTGGGCGTGCCCAGCTGTTTGACACAAATATGTGCTTCAGCGAACAAATAACTTATCGCATTCAATACATTTCAGTTATAAACGCTCAAACAAGTGTCAACCAAGACTCACCCAAGCTACCGTTCTGCCACATATTTTGAACATTGCTAGCGAGCTCAACTCATGCAATTTTCATCGCCCGCCAACGTTTGTGTCCATGAACCATGACGTATTTCATCAATTTCGAGCCAGTCAGAAAGTAATTCTGATTGCTTATAATTCCGAAACCTGCAGTGCGTGTGTGTTTCTGTGAACGTCCTTTTCGCTCGTTACAGCCCTTACAATTTTTCTTTTTCTACCAGGCGGAATTTTATTTAGCAATTAAAAGCTACAATTGCAAGTGAGCTGACAACATTCGAAATGGACAGAAACTTCTTTCGGAACCGTTATCTCTTTATTGCTCGTTTGGTAACAATAAAAATGCACATAATTATTAAGCGAGCAGATGGGGAAATTTCGTGCCGCTGAGATTACCACCTTGTGCTCTTCGCTGCTACTTTTGTGTTCATTTTGTTCACAGTTTTTCTAGTGTCGTCTTTGAACGGACGGATGGCGATTAAATCAAAAAAAAGAAAAAAAAAAGAAAATTCCATCCTTCTCCACACGATACAGGGACGACAGTGGAGAAAAAGTTATGCAGTTCTCTTAATAACGATGCCGGCGTTGCATTATAGTGGACTGTACTTCCCTGCTTTATAAGGTGAGCGCATTTCAAGCCGTGAAATTCATTCTAAACGGACAAAAAATGAAGTGCTTAAAAAATTATCAAATAAGTTAGTTGAAATGGGGCCACCTTAAAAAACCCATACACCAGTTTTTTAAATGAAAACACTTCCTGCTGTTACGAGGAAGGACAGCACGACTGCATGAACATACAGTTGGAATGCAACGGCGAAGCTCCAAACATGCCTTCGAAGTCAAGCATGCCCTATCGAGTCATGTATTGCGAACAGTTACCAGACATTCGACTTCGCGGATAGAGCCATTGGTGTTCTGGTGATGTAGGTATAACAAATAGATCGATTAATCAGGTACAAAACATGAAACCACAACAGAGAGATAATACTGGACCAGTTACACCCATGGTATTGGGAAAGAAGAGTTCCTACTTCCGGCCACAATCTTCTATATAGCGTAACTGCTCGTAGTAACGGTTTTTAACCTCTTATAAATGCCTTCCACTCAAGAATGGAAGCTGCTAAATCGGAAAAAAAATAGGGATAAGCAATGATGACACTGAAGTGGTTGGTTTTCTAGCTGGAAGTTAATGCTGATATTCTTATGCACTCCAGTTACTGAATAACGTACTCATGCAGGCTCACAAAAGCGCCTCCTATCTACTGAACCTAGCATAAACGAT
Source organism: Toxocara canis (assembly GCA_000803305.1). Taxonomy (NCBI): domain Eukaryota; kingdom Metazoa; phylum Nematoda; class Chromadorea; order Rhabditida; family Toxocaridae; genus Toxocara; species Toxocara canis. The sequence goes on along the minus strand of JPKZ01001964.1, from coordinate 264,361 downwards.
TCGTTTGACCAGTTTCCCACTTTTCTTAAAGAAATTCTGGTAGGAGATAACAACGTTAAAACATTCGTAAAAGCAGTAGTATGAGCTTATGAGCTGAAAAAAAAAGATACCACAGGGAAGGAAACAATTCTCGCATAATGAGCGAGAAAAGAACTTGTAAATATGACCTTCCTGAGAGGACAAGACATGCATTACACTTTGCCAGAAAATACAACCCATGTTTTGTAGTGTGCTGGCACTTCAGCATTTCTCTTTCAAAGCTAGAGTGCTGCACACAGTGTTAGGATACCTACAAAAACCCGACGTGGATAGAACGGGGTGCACTATGGCGATGGGGAGGAGAGAAGCGACGAGGGAATATGCTGTTAATGCTGTGCGCTGCATCATATTCAGTGAGTTAACTTCAATCCACACAGATGATCATTATTTTAGCGCAGAACAGCCAAACAATAAGCAACAGAAGGTCGTTAAAATAACCCTAGAGGAAAGAAGACAGGAGACTACTTTAGGACAGCAGTATTCTGTCCTAAATTCGCTGTCATGTCTTTGCTGCAAAATAAACCCTAAAACCGCTTAGACTGTAAGGCAGGCAGAAATGGAAAATACTTCAACTGGTGCACTGTGCAACCGTTCAGTTTGTATGGAGAGCTCGTGAAAACGAACGAACCGATAGCCGTAGAAGCGGACGTGTTGAGCGTGAGGTTCATTGGCTGCCCCGAATAATTGTCTTCCACATTCAAACTGAGAGGCGGCGACGAACACTGATGTAGATCGTCCACCTCGCACGCTGCGTACTTGCTTACCTGTGCTTCTCGAAGGTCCTGATTAAAACGGCGCCTTGACGACGGCCGATTTCGCCCATACAGCTGAAAAATTTCATTTCATAATTTTGAGGAAATGCAATTGGTATTGAAATAAATTGGCTAACAAGATGTATTTACGAAAAGTTTGTGGTATCGAATGCAAACTGTAACTTTTAAGTGGCCGAATCGCAAAAGTCACCTCAGCTCGATAAACATAAGAAAAATCTAGTTTGTATCTGCATAACGTTTCAAACTGGAATGTCTCAGTGGATTTATAATGCCAGAGCGCTGCAAAATTCAAATCTGATTTTGCTTACTCGCGAACAACTCTTCCCGAATGAACATCACCTACTAACTGGACCAGTCGTTAGTAATGATGGTGAAATTCATAGTCCTAGTGCCCAAGTGGCTATCGAGATCAAATGACAAAATTCATTTAGAAATTTAGCTTAAGTTCTCAGTCAAATATGGCGAAATGATGAGTGAAACGCGAATTAATCATACGATAAACGGGCAATGCGGAAGACGAGAGCACGATGAGTAAGCCAAGCGATACAACTGGAAACGAATGCAAAGGTGATCGATTCGCGTACAGAAACGCAGCACAACCAAAAATGGATGTTTTCAGAATGGCTTTATGAGAAAGGAGGGAACGGATGACGTCGAAACGACGATGGCATTCGACAAGATGCTTTTTCGGCACTAACGAAACGGGGAGAGGTAGCGCGGTATTCATGAGCTGAGCAAATCGGCAACCGATTTAACGTTTCCCACAACCAACTGTTTCAGAATTAAGCATTCCAGAATGAAAACGTTTCAAAACGAAGTGACTGAACCGAAATCGTCGTGAGAGTTTGAACAACTGCTCCCGTTTATTTCTGTTAATAAGAGCTAATATCGCAACCGAAAGAATAATTTTAAAACAAAAGGGTTTTTATCGAGAACAGCATAAGGCACATACTTCGCGGCGTTCAAAAATAGCGTAATAAGATGAAGTAAGTTGCTTCACAATTCTAGTTTGTAACTGCATTCTTACTTTTTCAATTTGTAGTGAATGAATGCTCCAATTACCTATGAGAGCATTCATTCACTGCAAACTGGAAAAAGTAGGGATCGAAGTTGGAATATTCCCGTGAACTTCTTAATATCCCTAAATGCGAAGCAGATAAACAAGCTTCCTTATCGCTGACAGGGGAAAAAAACAATCACAAGTTGTAAAGGCTTAATGATGCGTCGAGATGACATCGAAGCAATTCGCGTGCGAAAAAAGTCCGACGTAGATGAAAATTTTTGAGTGGTGGCAGTGAGTTTCCTCATGGGTGGTCTCGAGTGAGGTAATTTCACAGATTTGTGGCAAAAACAAGTATTCAGTGGTTGTTATCGGATCTACCTGAATTTCACATCTCGGACAACGCTCAGTTACTCGTTTCTGTCATTCAGCCGCTTCTAATCAGTAATTTCCGTGAGGTAGATTTTCCAACGTTACAGGCTGTGTGTAGTTTCTTTTACGATGACCAATGAGCCTATAGCTTCTACTGGGACGCAAATGGTTGCAACAAACAACGCCAAGAACAGTCAAAAGCAGAATTCCAAATGAAGAGAAATGATGAAATCCGCGTCCGCAATAATAGCAGGATTACTGCAGTATCATGCTACTGAACTCAGATCTTGCTGAAATGACTGCATATAAAATTTTCAAAATCGACTACGAAGGCGTCAAAATCGACTAAGGATAACGGTGAAGATGTCAGTCGTAAATAGATTAAGCAAATTTCGAGACTATTTCAGTGCTCGAAATATTTTCAAAGAAAAAAAAAGAAAACTAAATTTTATGTTGCATCTGTTCAATGAGCTGATAATCAAAGTCGACGCATCAGCGACTTCAGAGCGTTTCAAACTGTTAAATCATCTTTCTACACACTAACAAAACACAGTTCTAATTCGTCTAACAGCTGCTATTCAAATGCTCTAACGTAATGCTGAATTCTATATAATAAACTAAATAAGCTGAAAAATGCCTTAATGGCCGGTGCGATTCGTGCTTTCGCACTGTTGCTTAAAACGGCTAAACTGTTTTCGTAAGCATTCGAAAGGCAAACAAAGAACGCTTAGCTGCGCATAAACATTACTACTCAACCGACTACAGACGCAAACTTTGAAGCAGCAGTGTTAAGACGAGATGTTCACTAGATTAGAACTACTCACGCTGTTATCACCCATTTCCGAAGACATTTTTGTGCTTGTTTTCCCAAAATTTCTGACTTCTCCTTTCAGAAATGAACTATTTAATGGAGGCCATAACTCTTCTAACAATACATCGCATACAGAAGCCCATATTTTGGCTCTCAAGAGCAGAACTCAACAGCAATTACTCTCCTAATCAACTCTTCCCGCCAAGCTATTTCCTGCGCCTCACATCTCATTCAGAAATTCACGAATCGTCTCCGCTATTTGCTGGGAAGCTCAAGTAATGATATAGATTATACTTGCCAAGTTTCGCCGCATTGGTCTTTTCTATTCGAAAGTTGAAGTGCTGGACATAAAGACACATAAGCGTACAAATACAGATATGATGGGCTGGTTATACATTTTCGTTGTGGAGAAAAGAGCGCAAAAAGTGCAACGGCTGCTCAATCGTTTATCGCATTTCAATAGCTGCAATGAATAACACGTCGCAAATGAATATATGAATAAAACTAAGGCGTTGCCCATAGCGCAGCACTTTTCCTTCAGAAATGCTCACAGGAAGCTTGCTCTCAGCTGGTCGCTTCACCGTCACACTTGCCGTATTCCGTTCCTGGTAGATGATAGTTACATTCTTTTCCTTATCTACATTTTTTCTTAGAGTGTTTCAACCCTTTATGCTGACTGTTATTCGCAAAGAAGATAAACTAGCCTAATTTACAACTCATAACATATTGCTCGCTTCAATTTATTGAAGATTTGGATAATGCATAGGCATACTCCACAGAAAGATCTTTTTATGGTGTTTGGAACGAAGTTAGGATCGTCAATTATGACTTGGACTCCCGTCATAACTCTCTGGAAATTAGACTAGAGGTAAACAATAAATGGGTACTTGGAGTTCGACGAGGAAGTCGTTATCAGCACCAACATTGTTTTGAAATTCTGGATGTGACCTTTGGAACGAAAAAAAAAGTATGTAAAATGGGCACAACACAAACAGTGTTGTCGACAAAAGCAACGCTGCAAGGCTAACAGGCTAACTTGTATGCGAGGGCGCAAAAAATTTTGTATGCGGCAGGCTGTTGGAAAGCAACTGCACCGCTTGTTAAGGAATTTGAAAGCAAGACAAGAAGCTCAAGTTATTGCTTATCAAACCTTTCGCCCGTTTCAACCCCTTTCAAGCTATAATAGGAGCGGATTAATCCAAAATGAAATTCCTCTATTTATTATGGAATAAAACGCAAAACTGTAAATAAAAGTTCACCCTCCTGTTAAATTTTTCACCCTTCATCTATTTACATTTCTTTAAATTTCAATTTACCCCTGTTTTTTGCAGACTGCCGTAATTTTTACTAGTTATTGTTGTCTCGAATCTCTGGTGAGAAGTTCAGTGCGCATGCAAATCTAAATCCACGATCTTGCTAAGATGCTTTTAAAAAATCAAGCGCTGACAGTTGAGTGAGTAAACAGCGTTGTTATGAGATTTTTCGCTTATCTGAGTTACTGAACATATTTCGCGAGTCACAGCCTCGGCAGAAAGTCAACAATTCATGACTCTTTTTTTTAAAGACGTATATCTCTTAATACAAGACGGCGCTTGATAGATGCGTTCCTTGAAGTATTGTTAAATCTGGAGTCATTTTTGAATGCAAAGGTTTGCTCTTGAGCTGCGCTTGATTCCAAACCTCCCTTACGTGTTCCATTTACGAACAAAGCGAAAAATGATATCACCACTTTTATGTTCAAGTTTCAGACGTGGTCACCAAAAGAAGACGTCGACTACGCATGAGATTTTCAAGCACAGATAACCTTTGGTGAGTAGGTAACGTCTCTTTGCTACAGGAGTCACAAGAATTCGCGTAAACCCTGCATTTCTTGCACCGCGAAAAGGCAGAAGCGCCGTGGATTCTACTGAAGGAATTAGTATTTACATCACTACCACTTTCTCACTCACTTTCACGAATTTGGTTTCCGTTCTAAAAAAAATATTTAAGCAAGCAATCGCCCATGATGTTTTCTTACATGCGCATACCACATAATACCTCAGCAAACTGCATTACTGTTTCAGCATTTCCTTTTTCTGCGGTGCCCATTCGTCTTCTCCTCCTTCTGTTGTTCTTTCCATGTATTTTTGTTCCATCCACCTCGATGCATTTGTCACCACTTCTAATGAAACACGAGCACAGAAAGGCAATGCTTGCCGCCGCATAACAAAATAGTGAGAACGTGGAGCAGTAGCGCAAAGACTGATGAGAGATCATTATTCGAGTTTACGCTGCTTCGCTTGTAGCGGTCCCCTGCTACTAAAAACACACATTTCCACACTGGCTATCGAAAACATTCGCGTATTGCGCAATGAAATTTCATCGAGTTGTCGCAGCTACTCTTCATCGAAAGTCAACTGCTAACTGTTCGCGATTTACCGCGCTGCTATTAGAGAGTGACTCTCGTCGATATATACACAAATTAAGCGTTTGTGTGCTACGAAGAAACACACGGAGCAGTAGCATTCCAAAGTGTGGGCAACGATTCAAAAGGATGATCGAGCGCATAGACAAAACATAAAAAACACAAATTCCAGTAATCGTACGGGCTAGAAATTCGTAGACAGAGAGGGACAGCTTTATTTCTGTACGTGTTGAATCAATTCGATACCAAAACATTTGTACGATACGAACACACTGACCAGAAGCTAGGGAAAACAACCTCGAAATGAGCAAAACTAAATTTAGCTGTTCAGGCCGAAAACGTCTTGGAAAGAGATCATTGCATCAACGACGACGAAACCACGCCCAAATTCCTTCTCCCAAACAAATGTCTTCGGAATTGGTTAACCAACTTAGAAACGCATTGGGACGCACAGGTACAGACAAAACAATGAGCCCCAAGCGAACATCGCCTTAGCTGTTGAGTGTTACATTGTTGTCCCGCAGCCGTCCACACAAAGGGATCTTCTCGCCGAACTTACATTCCAACGAGGTTCTCACACGGCGATGGGTTGTCGATAAGCTGACCTCTAGTTGCGGCAATCAGCGGGAATGAAATATGACTTAAACCAAACAGAATATGTGTCCACCAAGAACTAGGAGCTTCTTCTCGTGTCAACTTGTTGCAGCTTATGAAACGACTCTGTAAAAATACGATCGAAGAAGCGGAAACAAGAACTTAAATTACGCCAGTTTGCGATCGTAACGAACAAAAGATTGGCTGGTGATTGCCTGATGGTTGGAGGAAAATGCGACGAGCACATTCAATAAGTTCCTTCCAGCCGAGGCGCTAGACACCGGTTTCGAACTGTGGATGCCCAGTGAAATGGTTTTGGTGTGTTCGTGCGCAAAAAAAAGTTGCACTTTGTTGAGGCGCTTCGTGCACAAAACTTCGAGACGTCCCAACCGGACGAGCACGCAGACACGCACGCAGCGGCGCTTCACTGAGTCGGCTGCTAATTAATGATCCGAAAACGTGTGAGGTGTGTGTGCAAGTACGCACGCAATACAATTACGAACCGCCTTCTTTCACTCAGCTAGTTCGCTGTTTTGTCGTTCCAAGAAATGAAAAATTTACTAAACGGCGTCAAGGTGCGATTGGACATGATTCAACTCAGCTCAGTGTACATTTCCACCTCCACAATACAAAATCCTCGCATTTCCCAACACTCATAAGGCTCATTACAAAAATCGGTAGCTTACACGCCGGTCGAATGAATATTTCCTTGCGAGTCCACGTCTCAGATATCCAGTTTGTCATAAGCACGTGCTTACATGAGTCGATTTATCGGTTTACTGGCTTTTAACGTATTCTTAAAATGTATCTCACGAAGGACCGTCCTTGCCAGGAAACAATAATAAAAGCGTTTAGTCAGCACGTTACCGCTCGGGCCTTCAGTGCGGTGTCTCGATGTTACTGAGGCAATCGCACGCCGAGCACAGCCATCCCTTTGGCTGTTTTAGCCCGTTGTTAACCACCCGCTGTCTGGGCTGTCAGTGGTATGGTTGGAAGCAGCCGGGGATCGAACCCGGGTCTCCCCTCACCCGAAGCGGGGGCTCTACCACTGAACTACTGCCGCCCAGGAAAGCGTTTATTGGCGAAAAATAAACGGGATGAACACATAAATTTCGAGAACTGACTTCAAAAGTGGTCATACGGCGGGTGACGAGGACAAAAGCAATGCCATTGAGCGTTTCTGTCAAGACACCAAGACTACGCCCAACAACGATGGAAAATTGGAAGAAATATTGTTTCAAAAAATTCTATCACGCAATATAACCATAACCCCATAAAGTCTTCGAAACTCGATTCAATCACCTAAGTTAGAGAGTTGCCCCTTCCCCCCACTCCCCGCAGAGTTGCTCCTTCTCCCCACTTCCCGCCCCTCTTCCTCAAAGAATATCAGCATGGCACATAACAGTCCAAGAAAGATCACTTTCAGCATTTTGCGTATGATGAAGAGGAAGAGTCTGTTTGAGCAGCGTGTCTACAACAGTATACTATTGGAAGAAAAAGGAAATCGCAATTGTGAAGCTTGCATTCACACACAAATACGATACACAATGCCGTCGTTGGCGGGCCGAGATATTTCACTACAACAAGTGGTTTAGTGGAAACGATAACTGTTCCTCTTTGCATAAAAACATAGCGCAACATCGCGTGCAAATACTTTTCCCTACAAGCACGCTAACACATCGACCAATATAGTGTATTTCAAATGCTACCAGTGAAATATCACGCATATCATTAATAAAATTTAATATTCTGCCTTACCGAAAAAAACTGGTATCATTAAATATAGGAATGGGAAGGATAACTATAAAAAAAGCCTTATCTACGCTCGAAAGAAAGTGCACTTGCTGCGACAATATGACTTCTATACGCATCAACAATGAAGCAACAGGATAATTACAGAATTGCCGGAAAAATGATAAAAAGCAACAGCAGCGGAATAAAAACGGAAATTTTAAGCGAGATTTAGAAAAGGCAAAAAAACTGTGTTGCTAAGAAAGACATCACCAAAAAGAAGTCGTTTGAAGCGAGCCGGCGAATTCAGCACCTGATATATGGGAGTGTGGTGATGATGTGCGATAGCCGAGCACAGCTACGTGTTGCGGGGAGCTGTGGCGTTATTTTCTGTGCAGACTCTACAAAAATTGATGCGAATAACCTGTGATGAAAAAGCTGACTCTTTTCTATGGAGTTTGAAGTTCACTACGACAAAAAAAGCAAAGCTCCCCACTAATTCCACACCGATTCACCTGTCTTCATGTTCCGGCTGTAGCGTATCTCAGAAATTGTTAAACTCCAAATTAAGTAAAGACGAGAAATGGCGCTTTACGAACGCGGAACTGGGCAGCAACTACGTCCTCGATAATCACAAAGTTTTTCAATAGAAAATATGCGAAAGGTGAAAAGCATCGCGAGTGGTAGGACCTCACTGCGACGAACGGTTCTATCTTAGTGAACATTAGCCATAAGCAAAACAGGAACAGTTAATCCTGAAATGTGACTCTAGCCTCCAATTTCGACCGAAGACCGAAAGCAAGAGCTGAATCATTCCAATTCAAGCTCCAGGAATCAAGCTCTTCGATTTTTCTACTCTCATAAGAGGAGGCCGATTGTCGGGGGTCTAAGGGATGACCGATAGCATCCTGTGAAACAACGAATTGCGACTTAATCAAAATGGTTCTTGAGGATTTTTTTTTAACGCGGAAAGCTACCTTCAAAATAAAAAGTATACATCTAACTTGTTTTTCAAAGATTTGCTGCCATCATCTTACTAAAACCACTAGCGCTGACGCAGACTACGTAAAAAAATGGCAGTAAATTTACGAACGGTAAAAAGACGCCCATCATTCGTTAAGCAAACAGATACTATCAACAATAGCTACTTGCATTTCTTTTCGGTTACTGGGGAAGACTATATCTAAACAAAACCAGTAAGCTGCACTCTCAAGTAAACACATAAAAGAAATGCCGCTTTTACGAGAACGCTTCAACGAATATAGAAGATGCATAACAAGCATCTCATATAAAGCAGTCAAGAAGTAAGAATATTTCTAAGTATAGAGTTGTTCTCAATTTGAAAATAAGACTAGCATGCTCAAAGAACAAGCCGGAACCTTACGATTCCATCCGTACAAACGCTTCGATTACATGTGTTGCTAGCTAATTATTGCAATTCAATAAACCCCTCCGATAAGGTATTTTTATGCACTCGCAACACTTCTGCGTAGCTATCGAAACGTCTCGTGATTGCATGTCAACTTCGGCGAAAAAAAAAACGAAAGAGAAATGCAACAGAATCTTAAACGTGTTATGCCAACTGCATTATTACAACACAAATTTAGACATGAAGTGACAGTGAGGTTTGCTTCGGTCGCAGTTGCATCATCATTCCGTAAAAGGTTATTTGTCAGCTGCCCTCCACATAGATATATTCACTCAGCTTTACGACATTTGCTGTGCACGATGAATATTTGAGACCGCAACTGAACACAAAATAAAGCTCAACAATTCTACATCAACAGCGGACATTTCAGTTCCAAACGCACTGTTAACTGTACTTTTCGCGCAACTTCCCTTACGAATCTTGTTAGGGAGTAAGCACGCTCCGAATTGTGAGGAAACTAGTAGCTTTTGCTCGTAAAGTTGTTCGTATATTCTCGTTCGCATCTTCTTTCGAGAAATTTCTTTTATTCCTCACATGGACAAAAGAAATTTGTCGAAAGAACGTTCATGAAGAACAGCTGACAAGTCGACTAACGCCCTGTGGAATTGTCACCTACTTTTGCTTTCAAAGCAGGTGTTATGGCTCATAGTTGCGAAAAATATTGCCTTTTCAGAGCATATCAGAGGCGAACTCACTATGAAATTTATGTAGGATGCACGCACGATCACAACAGATTCGCTGCCAATCACAAGACGACGTTTTCAGTTAAATTTTAAAAGCAGCAAATCAAAAACATGCTTGAACAACATATTTCGTACTTTGTTCAAAATCACTTTGGTAGCCTAACCCAAAGGACCAAAGATACAAACTGTTTTGATATATAAGTTTTAATAAATCGGCCAGGTACTAAGCGGTATTGACATAGAATTCAAGAATTCTACGCACGCCTGCTAGCGCACAGGTTTTCTTTCTGTCACTTCGCACGCTGCTTGGGACAACAAATTAACAATCCAGAACATCGTCCTTCGATCTCATTTGTGAAACAGCTGCTGCCGTCTTCCACATATATTGTTGAATTTCCGTAGAAAAAGGCAAAGAAGAAATCGCGCGAAATGAATTCGCTTCGCTCATTTGCGATTCTTCCCTTCAACACTTTACGCCCTCAACTGGTGACATATCACAAAAGACATTAACGCAATAACGCCAAAATTACTTGAGACAACAACTATCTAATCGTTTCTGACGCCATAACCTTTTGAAAGCGGTCACTGCTCACAGTGCCACCGTAGGTGATACTGTTAGCAACTACTAAATAAAACAAACTCAGTGAAGCAACTGTGCTTATGCGCACGACCTTATCGCAATTTCTTACAAAAATCAGTTGCAGTTCACGTGTCTCTAATTTGCCAACATGACAGCACGATTTGCGCATCTCATACGATTGCTTCAGCACCGCATTTACGTGTGCATTCCACAATGTGTTTTCGGCTGAGGCACTTCACTTTGGAAAGACGAAAAATGGTTTATGCGGGTGCTGTCAACGATATGTGACACTCGAGCGCTTTGCAAATTGATACATATATACATTTTGAAAACAAAGGCATGCTGAAGACGGCATTTCCCTCGTAACAATAGCTGGAAACATTACTGCGGTTCGCGCTGTTAGCAACACCAAAAACAGTGCGCAGCACGACAAGTTCGGAGGCGAACCAGTGGCAGACACGATATGTGTTTGGGGTTAATCTTGTTGGGTTCAAACTAAAGTGGATCGTAAATGAAGAACGCAACCAAGTACGAACACTTTTGATCGACAGAGGTGTTCAAGCGAAATGTTCACGAAACCAAACTGCCTAAGCAACGGCAACGCGGTTGCTGAGCCAATTTTTCAAAAATTTTCTCGCTAATTTTTCTTAAATTTTCCATTTCACGTACAGATTTTTAAATTTGGAGCCCTATAAATGCAAAACGTTGCAGCGTTCTGCATTATAAGATCCCAATTTCTTGTAACATAAAACAATTGAACTTGAACGCGATCATTCTCTTAATTTTTTCACAGAGTTATTGCCCACGCCGATAACTGATTCAGAAATTTATAAGCCACACCTGAACATGTTCATATAACTTCACTTAATATGCTCACAAGTGTTACCGGATTAGCTTCTGTGGTTCGTGAACCATCGGACAACTGGCACACACAATTGCCCACCAGTTGCTAACTGAATCATTAAAATTTTTAGCCGAATTTATCTGCTGCTTGGGTTATGTGAAACTGTTCAAATGTTCTGGCAATCACGGCTATTACTAACCTCCTTTTGCACGATAAAATGCTTTTGAATTATCAAAATTTTCGTTATTCTCCTTAACTTCAGGTGGCTTCCTTAACTCCATAAAATTTTCGTTTATTCTCCTTAACTCCGTAACTTCAAGTGGCTTCCCATGCTCCGGAAATATCCAGAGGGAAGGATGATGTAAAAGAAACTCCAAAAAACTGTGATATGCAATTTCTAGGGTGGACGGCATGCTCAGTATTCATATTTGAAGAAATGTTCCCTCTACGCTTTCTGAACTTCACCTACACCCACAACTTCATCGCTCCCTTTCCAAAGTAGGGCAAAAGGGCCTAAGTCTTTACGATGAGGTTCTTTACCTTCTTCCTTTTTCCTAATCCAGAGCTTGAAAAAGGCTTTCTCTGATAGCAGTGAATTGTGAAGAACTACAATTAACAACAAAGAAGAGCACGACTACTTCAAGAAAACTTTAAAAAACACTGAGAAAGCCGTATCAGGCCTACCAATGACGGAAGAATGTTGTGGCACTAGTCGCAGATACCATACAGGCACTGATGTAAACCTGTGCGAAATAGCTGACGACTGTTTGGACACGGGTGACTTTCCCCAAGAACAGCGTTCGAAGCCTGCCCAATTTTACATGCTCCTAGCAACTGAGAGGTGTGAACAGGCAATAACTGATCAAAAATTATCGCTAATGACTGAGACGCTTCCACATGCTCAGAGGCGCCGTCAATGGTTGACTGTCTTTTCAACTGAAACTTTAAAAGTTGGAAGAGTATTTTTCAGTGCTCCCGACAATCTCGGCATTATATCACCGCTCACGCAAGTAAGCGGACCAAAGAGCGCATGTGGTCTGAGAATGAAGGAACGAAAAAATTGTTGAACTAAGTTAAAATGTGCTCATATTACTTCATGTAATAAATGAACCTCATTTTGCCTGCAGTGAAATTCTTCACTGTATAACCGTTGCTTAGTGGAACGGTTGTATTGCTGATAAGAGGGAATATGAATCTATAAGACCAAAATCGCAGCGAAAATTTGCAACACTGTTCTTTGAAACGCACAAGTACCGCTGATGAGAAAAATTTTATAAACTTCCTGCGACAGACCCTGACCGATGGGCTGATCAGTGCGATTACTCGACGTTTCATGAAGCCTTCTTTAGATACTGCATTGCGTCAGTATTTTTTAGTTCCTGTCGTTACTAACGGGCAGGACAGTCCGCTTGGAAACACGGCAAGAGCGGTAAAGACGAAGGAATCGCTCTCTCTTAGCTGAAGCTGACACTGCCATTTTAGCACTTCAGTGGTGAAATGCGCAAAAATTCCAACGGGACTATTCAGACTTAGATGTTCATTTCAACGTTTTTCGCTTTAAACTCTACGAAACGTGCACTTCCCCTTATAACACTATGAGCCTGGTACAGATGCGCTTATCCCTAGAAAACGTTCTGCTGCCCACCGAAAACTTTTCATTGCATGCGCATGCGACTTTCGGTCATTCATTTCATCAAAAAATGTTCTCATCGGCGAACGCAGATGAGAAGGCTTTCTGCTCGAGTGCACTTCAATTCCATTTTTGGGCTGCTATGTACTTCAAATGAGCCTAACGTAATATGAACCACGCGCAATGCAACGAGCTCGCTGTCTGCGCAACACAGCATCATAAACGTAGCAGCAAAATGGTGCAACTTCTTTCGAGCATGAACTACTGACATGCGTGGAGTACCCTTTTCCATCGTTACAAAACCCAATTAAATAAATGAACGACAGCCAAGCTCATAAACAAATCGATAGTACGGTCAGTCTGCTCCGGGAACCTGGAAACTTTTTCCATCTGACGCAATACCGAATGAATGCCAGTGTGAGAAATGAACTCCTAAACAGTTGTGCAAATTCTTCACTTTGTTCTTCATAATTGATGTCGAATTCATGAGATCATCATGAGCTATTGTTTTTGAGAACAATACATAAGGTGTTGCACAAAAACTCCTTCATTGTCGAGTCAAAAAATCACTAGCCCCGACACAATTGTCACCTCAACGCATGTTTCCTGTGTTCCATGAACAATGCCTTTTATGTCGATAACGTTTCGCAATGGATTGGCAAGAACAAATCGGAAGTGTTGTGAGCACGCATATAATGGGACGACACAATCATGCCGCATTCAAAATATCACCCACAATGCGCCGCAAAAGCTGTTTTGTAATCGCAGAATTAGAGTAACTGTGAGAACAGTGAGGATGAACAGAGAGAGACACTACTTCGAAAACCCTTCGTTAGAATCTCTAAAAACTTTTGAGAATAAAGATGACTTTCAAGAAGCCTGACTCACAAAATAAAGCGGTTACACGAAAACAAATGATGCATCCTGAATTTGGGAGCGCCCCAGTGGAAAATTTACGGCTTCACATCTTACGAAATGACCGATGTATGGGATCAAGGCAAATATTATTCCGGCTCAGCTATTCGACAGCTTTCAAACGATGGGTACACAGAACGTCAAAATCGGTTGCGTATTTTCAAGAAAACCGCTAAACTGCCTAGAAAACCAACGTATGGTATAGGAGTAATACAGCACAACTTTCCCGCATGAAACCCATTGTAGCACATGGTGTGGGTTAAATCAATGCAGCAAGAATTCATGATTTAAGTGAAATTCATAGGGGGATGGTTGCTTTTGCGTTTTCTTTTCTATCGGATGGTGCCTGCTGACCGAAACGAAACCTCGAAGCTCAGGTTATGCGGCGTCACTCGAGCGCACAGTCTCCTCTCCGTCGATGCTCACATTGCTTTTTTTAAGTGTGCCGACCTTCCATAATGCTCTTCAAGCGGATTTGCAGCTTTCCAGAGAGCTGTTCATCGATCTTTTTTCTTGAAGAGCAAAAGTTGAAAAGCATCTTCTATGTACCGAGATAATCTTTATTCCCTAAGAAATTGTCACGAAATATTTTTTTCTAGCATGCAGAGTCAGATTTGGAATAACCATTTGCTTACCCAAGTGTGCCAATTTTCATCAAAATCACATAAATTTTAAGGAGGGGAGGTGCGCTAGGCCAAGGGTTTTGGAAATAGTAGCACAGTTTCAATAGAAAGAACAGCTTCTTCCTTCAAAGGGGTAGCATTAAGTGGTCCCGGAGACCTCAGTAAAGCTTTCAAAGTGGTCTCCAGCTGCAGTCACGGCCTCAGATCGTGTATTTTTAATTACAGTCTATTCATCCATAAGTCTGAAGCAAGCAAACCGAAGTTCGCAAAGAACTGCAATTAAACTGCTAGAAAGTTGCAAAATAGTGAAAAAGTTCCGCTTCCGTGGTGCACCAAGTAAGTACTCGCACCCAAATATTCCACTTGTTGCCCTTATCATTAAGCCATTGTGCTCTTCCGACTGCAACGTGAACGTAAATCAGTTCCTGTTCAAAGATAGAATGTTATTTGAATGTTTGAGACGGACAACGATGAAGGTGAGCAAAAAGAGTGACAGGACGAACGAGAAGACCATTAGCTGCAGCTGTAGAATGCTAAGGAGAAAAAAAGAATTGCGATTTCAGCTCGAGCATTTCGAAGACACCTCTGTAGTCGAATTCAGTTGCATAGGATAGATTGCGTTTTAGAAAGATTCCTTAAGAAAATAACTGCTTCATAACAAAATAATCAAGGCAGTATTTCAAAAAGGGATTACTTTCAGACAATTATGTTTCTAGTTTTCTGCACTGTACTACGACAGAGTCTGCGCAACATCCTTCTTCAAGCGAAACATTCAGTACAAATGAGTGGGCATGGCAGCGAAGTTGTTGTTCCAAAAAAAATATTAACGAGGAACAGTTAGGCCTGAAGAATGATCGTCCATAAGTTAAGCGCCATGAACGGACATTTAAGCCGATATAGCGCTAGACGCTGCAAGCCACGGTGTTCACAAAAACAGCTCGAAGTATGAACTTTTGGATAAAAATGTGTGCTTTTCGAAAAAAAGAAAAAATTGGACGATAATCGCGCCAAAAACGAGAACAGTCCCGCTCAAGTGAGTCAATTGCTCGACCCACACAACCCGTGACCACATCAGAACATGTTTTATAACTGCCTTCACAACTCAGCACACAATGCATTTTTATCTGAACAACTTCCGGAGATTTTCAGTAACCATATAGCTCTGCCAAGGAACTGTCCTAGTGAGGGTACGTTTGGAATGGAATCTCAACTCGCCGTTTCATGAAACGATGGGTAGAGCTGAGGTACGGTAATTAAGCGCTCAGTTATCAACGGCTTCATAAAAAGCAGTTTAAGTGGGCAAGAAAATAACGAATTTTATGTGTTCCTCCGTTGAGTAGAATATACCTGTACGCAGAAACACCAAAATACAACTACGATTATGCGACACAGCAAACTAAATTGGCATTTGTTTAAATACTTTCAACTGTTTTTACAGCAAAAAATTTTTTCTCTATTCGATAAAACCAGCATTCACTGAAGTATCTGAATGCAAAATTCTAAAATATCACATGCTTCTGCGATGTTCCAAATGTGATGAGTCGAACTGAAACAGTCTCCAAGCGATTTTGCAGTGGTCGGAAAGTGAACAGAATAATGTACCAATGTTTGATATCACAAAAGCCAAACTAATCCGCGTATCAGTAAACTGCTAAAAGATCGTATGAAAGCGCACAGTACCCAACGATTGAGAAGAGCGTAATAAACGAAGGAAAACAACACGCAATAAAATATGACGTTAGCCGTACAACGAAGCCATACATCACTGTACTGATATTTGCGCATTTCACACAAAAATATGTCAGCATAGCGCCAAAGATCCCAAAATAGGAATTTATCACACATACGTTTGATATTCGACAGATAATATAGAGGGTATCGAAAAGATGTCGAAAATTTTGGGACGGCTTTTGTTGGAAGGTTCGCAAAACTCCCGGTCATCTCACGAACGCCCTATCGAATTTTCAGGTTTTCCCAATGCGTTTATCTATCAGTTTCTAGTCACTCTTCAAAAATCACGAAATTTCCAAGAGACTGCTTCTATCTGGGAAGAGTGGGGTGAAATGCTCTTACCCATTCCCAATGTAGAGTATGTTGGCTTGTATCAGTTTTTTTAACAAATTTACAGCGCTCTTTTCGTGAAGTCGTTCGAAGCTCAGCCAACAGTCACAACTAGAGACTGTAGCGCTATAAAACTTCGATTCTGCGCCATCATTTTGCGTTCACTTTCGAGTCACTCTAACTGAGAAATAAAGGCTTTGTAATAAAACCCTTATTCTTCCGCAACGAGCTTAGGGAAAGTAAACTTCGCAAATCGATTACTTCATAGAGAAAAAGCACACCAAAGCAATTTTAAATAAAAACCTTATTAAATAAAGAAGGCAAAAGTTCCCATACTTTCTTGTCAGAACTGGAGTGGGGGGGGGGGGGGGGGGGGGGGGGGGGGGGGGGGGGGGGGGGGGGGCACATCTAGAGAATGCCGATCTTTTTTACTTGTTTTCAATTTCCTACTCAAAACATTAACAACTCATTTTTAGGGTGGTGTTCCAAGAACCGCAGTGCAAAACGCTTTACAAACGATCGGAGAGCAAAGCGCATATTTCATTTTGGAGTTCGATGTCGACCCATTCGAAAATTTCTCCTATATATGCAAATATGGCGAAGATGGAAATATTTTTACTAATAGATGTTCATCGGCATCAGCTTGCAAACGTGAAAGATGTAGAGTAAGGCTGATCCCCTCAGAACAACCCTCACTAAATGACAGCAAATTATGCACATGCCTCCTCGAGAAGCTGCTCTGAATGAAACACGCAGGAGTTGTACAATAAGCCCAAAAATCAAACTGATTGTGGACAGCTGAGGCAAGGCAACGTGCAATGGCATATGCACTACTGAAAACGAAAACAATTTGTCAATACGTGCTGAAATTCTAGAGGTGATACTTGTTTTTCAACCGCTCTCAACTAAACCCGTATCTTTAAAATATTGAAACAGATGGATCAGCGGTAAGCTTCCTTAGCAAATGTGGTTCGAAGCACGATGGTGATGCGCCACCAGATCATCTGCGGAAGAAACATTAGTTTCTTCACTGGTGCGAAAATTGCATGCTTCAGGTTCGTTTACAAGAGGAAGCTCTGTAATGAAATCTGCATTTTGTCTGGCATATAACTAATTGTAAGTGAAACAACCGTCCAAGGTGTCGAGGAATTTGCAAGAGAAATACGCCTGGATTTCATGAGTGCTGCAAAATCTCAAACAACGATTGCCTTTGACTGCAAAGCCAGTGACTTTTCAGCGAAACGGCATGACATGAATAATGTGAATGACAGACCCCTTTGTTTAAAAATTTATTCTCCCATCTCTTTTGCGCCTTTTTCGCTCGTCAGATATACGTTGCTTATGAAGTGATCGCGTTTTTGTCTTACGCTTTCAAATTTTCGTGTTTGGATGCGCAGGCGGTTATGATGTTGATCTCCATCTGACACACACACCCTTTCGAGCATACCAACCATAACTGTCGGAACATCTGGAAAGATGTAGGCCCCTGCTGGAGGTGGATCTCAAAAACTTCCACGACGATAAACTTGCGGATGCGACGCTGTACGGGAGCGAAAGTAGGAGGAAGTGCTTTTGCGAGTATAGCAAAAAGAGGCAGCTGTGCATAAGGAAGCAACTTTTTCAACAAATATTGTAAATCACAGAATTTGTTTTCGAAAGACTGCAAGAGCTCTATTCATTCCTTAGAGAGGTCCCATCCCGTCCGTATCTGAGAACGCTGCAACCTGTGTGGAAATGGAAAGCTCAGCTGCATTAACCTCCCATCGTATTTATCGAGCACAACAATTTACGATCAGTTTTCCTTTCGCTCCAAATCGTTTCATACGTTTCGGTTCCGTATAAGAATTTTTGGCTTCTTTTCTCTCCAGGAACGGAGTAGAATGATATCAAGAATCCAAAACGCAATGATAGGATGGAACGGAATGAAAAGAACACAATTTTTTGAACGAGTGAAAAGGCAGAGGAACGGGCACTTCGAAAACAGGAACAGAACAAAATACGAAGCCGGTCGGATTTCGCGCCTTTTCATTGTACCATATGCAACTGCTTCGATGTTTATAAAGTGTAAAAAGGGTGATTCTAGGATAATAAACGGCAATTATTTGTTAGAAAACATATGAATATAAAACCCGTGTTACATTCATGTCATTTTACGGCACGCGAAAAGTTTTTTTTTAGAGTTGTCCTTTTAAAGAAAGCAAAAAGATATTTTAGTTAGCTTTTCCTCATTTCTTGAATCTACGCGAATGCGTTAAGCGCTCTCTGCCGCCAATAAATGAGTCAATCTACTTTCATTTTCCTCTCAACTTCTCGCAAACGGCGAGGTTGCCGAACACTCTATTCAGGATATTGCAACGCGATCTAATGAAGTGATCACACTTCTGTATTACAACTTCAGCGTTACTCCTTATCAACTGTCGTTTGTTGTAGCTTTCTTTGAACCACTCGCGCATCTCTTTTGATGGCTCCATTCGTTTCAACGTGACGCACTTAATTTTGCGATCTTCAATTTTTTCTTGTGGCAATAAGTTTAAAAATTCTGTCACGTGCACAACACATGAGCGATTTCTCTTGGTCGTAGGAACTTAAACCAGCGATGCCAAAAATTTATATGAAAGGACGATAAGAACGATCGGTACTCTCCAGCAACCAGAACGGACAAAGCTAATATGACCCGGTAGAAAATCCAACAGAGTTTGCGATATCAGAGCCTGATTTGAATTGGCTCATAGAATTGCAGTAAACTTTTGGTGTCACTTGTTTGACAAGTCCGCATAGTATCCTATTTTGCAGTGAGATATTAGGCCACCATAAAAATGAGAAGTCGCCGGGAACCCTCGAGCCGGTAAAGTCGATGTTCTGGCGTGAACCTTCAAAACTTCTCTGGCATTTTGTCATTTACATACCGTTTGGGGACATGCCTCATCGATTCTTGAAGTGCACTTCGAACTCAATGGAACCAAAAACATTCGGTTCTCGCCATAAATGAACTTTTTCCCTGCCCTACCTCTCCCTTACCCCTCCCCTCCCTCCTTCCACAAGGATATATGAAACCATCAGGCGCCCGCCGTACTCTTCAGCAATATTTGTGAACTTAGTATTACCAAAGTCGAGATTCGTTGCCCCATTGTGGGGCAAACAATCATCATTTTCTCCAGCACTTCCATTACGTTCGGTGGGCGGCGCGGGGGACGAAGGGTAGTCAACCTACGGATGGCGTCTTCAGCCTTAATTACGAACCAAGTATGAACAATATCGAGTTACAGTGTCTTTACCGCAAAGCGAATATTTTCCCTTATTCACAATTTCGTTGGGTGATAAAATTCCTCTAACTTTTTCGCTGCTTTCACATCATTTCGTTTGGATGCGTGGTTTTAACTGGCAATATCTCTCCGATTAAAAGACATTGCTTGTCATTGCAAGCCCAAGGTGGCATGATAGACACAAATATTGTTGGATCAACGGGAATTAAACAATGGGTTAAAAGTAAGAGGCAGACCTGCATAACATGGGTCGAAAAGTCCCTCGCAAAAAAAGCAAAAAAGCACCAGTCGTCAGTAAAGGATCCAACTCTGCGTTCGATTTAATTCATGAAAAATACAACGCTGAACGAGTCATTTCAAGCAGCTCGATTTCTTAACGAAAGAATGGCATTCGCTATTCAAAAGGCGTGACTACAACAGTCGAAACACACGATTTCGCTTTGAAACATACACACATGCACTGTGCTTTCAACAAGTGCACTCAGTCCGAGCCTGAATTCGCTGCGCGCATCGCGTTTGACGGTGCATACGCTCGTTTCAAGAACATATTCGGCTAATTAGTGGATGGAAGCACCCATTTATGAACTTGTGTTGCCCTCATAGCTGGTCATCAGTGGACGACTTTTCTGTTTTTTCTCCTTCATACAATTTTTCCTCGCCGCCCGCTGCCAGTTAGAGATCCCTTTCGCTTCAACAAGGATCGCCCGCGAGCGAGTCAAGCGCTTCATCTATCCGCAACCTAATAAATGGATAGTAAATATGTTGTAATTGAATCGATTAAACGCAGTATTCGACCCATGAAATTTGCCGTAACGGCGTCCGCACTAAGATATCTAGTTAAACATTTTTCTCATGTAACACCTGCGCGGCAAACTATAGAAGCTGAGCTTCGATAAAAAGAGCTTCTTGTAGTACAGCGCATCAATGCCTACGTGACACAGCACAGTCGAGTAATGTTGACACCTACTGCAAATCGAATGCTTCCTCATCAGCAAACTATAAACCATATGAAAACGGTACCAATTCGCGAACTGGACAGCCAGTCCTTACACGAGAACTCGATATCCAGGGACTTACAGCTTCTTGAAAAACCAACGAATTGAGTTCTACGGCTATTCTTTCGCCACTCTCTTGTTTGTAGAGTCAATTAGCTTACAGCGGGATCCACCTCACCACTGTGAAAGGCCGAGAATACACAAACAAAGGGCCTAGCTAGCTCGGATATGCGGTTAAATTGTAGAATAGTTACAGCACATCAAACTTTTCAACGTCCTTGTTAAACGCAGATACATCTAAGGTGATCAATACGAAGCGTCCTAGCCAGGAACGAACATCGAGGAACGAAAACATTTTGGTGTTAAAGAATATCTCATGTGGAACGAGAAAGGGTGTAAAAGACAGGTAAACTAATGCTGGCTGATCAAAACGTAACTAGGAAATAGATCTTTAATAAGCAAACAGAAATGCGTGCCCAGCGATCGCATGATAAACGCTTTTACAATTATGCCGATCACATTCAACTTTTATAGACTAATAACAGTTAATAAGACACGCATTATATGCGTGCATATTTTATCTATTCCAGTATCGCTGCATTTAATCAATTCGTACAGAAATTTTTCTTTTCGATATGATTGGCCTCATATATAATCCAAACGGTTGTAAAGTGTATGCTGCTTTTAACTCTCGACATCGTATGGTCTACGGTCTCTTCAGAAGTCGGAGATTTTGGTGAGCAGCCTTCTTGTGCATTATGCTCAGTGATCTTCATAACTCTATTTTCCATGAGTCCTAAGTCGAGATCATTGTATCGAATAGATAGACAGATACAAATACGTGCGCAACACACAGACAGGTAGCTGAGCCAACAAAAGGTCAATATTCTAAAAAGAGCGAATAAATCTAAGACAGCCACAAAAAAGCAACCATAAACATAAACACGAAACATTCGGTCGATGAGAAAAAGTGACTTGTCGTTATCAGCTTTTCTATTTGTCGACCATCACCTCAATCATACCGGTTTGTCCCAGTGAGCTGATCGCAACTGGAAGGGCATAACCTTCCGTAAGCGCAGACATGGTCAACGTGGCGAAAGAAATGGTCTTTATATTCAGAACTGTGCAATTCTTTCACCACTTCGGTTTATATTATACATAAACAAAGCCCCCTTCCCAGCGCCACCAGAAATTCGAGTGGAAGATGAGTAGTGGGAGAAAGGACAATAGCAAATTACAGCCTGAGTTCGAGCTGAGGTCGCAACCATCTCTAAGAAAATGGAGAAATAATGTGGAAAGAAAGAAAGAAAAAGAGAAGAAAATCTTAGACAGCCCCATTTCAAAGGACAGATGTGCAAGTGGCAGCTGTGTACAGTACAGGATTTAATAACATATTTGTTTATTTTGTTTTTTCCATAATGCGGAGGACAGCCCAACGTCAAAAATTTAGCAGCATGTCGAAAGAAGTTCTTAACATCATTCTAGTACGAATGCAACAATTATAGAATAAGAAAAACAGACTTTCATCCGGATAGCGGAAATCGATGGAAATGAACAACGATCATTAATTATATTAGAGAAGTAAGATAGCGCTTCACTTGTTCATCTCGTCGCGAACAGTCCCAAACGCGAATCTTCTTGCATTTATCACCTCACACCCCCTTCTCAGCAATTGCTTCTCGAATGCTCGCTAATGAGGAAACCATTCAAGAGTTACTGATAAAAAGTCTTCTCAAAGGCGAAAGGAAAACTGCTAAAAGAGGCAGCAAAAAATTTGTTTTCATTTCTGAAAATACTGCATTCGCTATAAAATTTCAGACTGCAGCCAGACTACTAATTCCACTACCCTCCCACCTTCTTTTTGTCTGCAGATGAATTCCATCGTTCAAATTACTCGTCCTCGAAAACGGGGTCTCCATTCGAAATGCACCTCCCCCTCCTCTTCCCCTTCTCAATCTTTGTGAGTTTTGTTCTGGTGGCAAATAAGGTGATTTTTAATTCACCCAGAATATTGAACAATGGATTTGACATGAACAGATGTCACGCAATTTGCTCGACATCATTTGTCCCTTATACGTGTCATCGCACCGAAAGGTGTTTTAAGACCCTACTCCTTCTCCCTCCCTCTTTCAACCCTCAGATTCTCCATCAGAAATCCATCCACCCTGGAAAGGCAGTCCCTAGATGAAGCCCGTTGCCCACTAAAATAGGACTTCCCATCTTGCATCCTCCTTAATGCGGACGGGAATCGGAAACCAACCGCCCGTTTCGTCACCAGTTCCATGCTTTCTGCCGTTTCATAAGTTCCTATGGCATGCCAAGATATGTAACGTCCTTCGAGCGCAAGGACTTTTGAGCAGAGACAACATATTAAACGAAAGAGCACGGTAAATGAGGGACAGGACGCTAAGAGAAGGGCGGAGATAGGTAACTGCTGACACTTCAGGGCGGGAAGGATGAGCTGGAAATGTTCGATCCTGAGTACAGACGTTATTACAAGGCACGATACTTTTCATTATTCGCTAGGACTCCACATCTTGCTTTCAGTTCCATTTAATCACATTGGGTAACGGGAAAGCAGCTAGAGAGATCACTTGACAATCCGTGACGTTTACCTGTCCGTCGCTAGCTGCTATTCACCTGTGTAACTGTTAATGGTAATTACATTGCCCAAAACTGCAAGCTATTACGAAATATATAAGTAAGCGACTGTGCAAGCAAATGCATGCTATCAGGAATCGTAATTTGCGAGCTGCTCGCAGCAGTACACAGACCTAGAAACGGGCTTAAACCTCATTCCCCTTGTATTCTTCAAAAATGAACAATGCTAGTGCTATGACGGTTTTCGATGACGGAAGTGCTCTTGTTTTCAAAAGTAAAACTATATTCTCAGGAACAGTAAATACAGTACGCCGTTAAAATATGTAAACAAATCTCGTTCACACACTATCCAACATTTTTCCGTTAGGACTGCATGAAGCTTGAGGCAGTCAGTTGTGCTCCGGGTTGCAGCTCAAGAGGTACAGCCAGGACGGATAATTCTTACGCCGTGTACCAGGACTGCTCGAATGCTCAAGTGGTCACGGTGTACAAGAAATTTGAAACAAGTATCTAACTCCTATTTCTGCTATAATAACAGCTTAAACTGTCCCTGATCGTTCTAGATTACCAAAGAGGCCACATGCAGCGCTGTCCAACCAATTCGAGAAACCGGTTTAAATTTTCTATTCAGTGTTGAGTGCGGCATTTTCAATTAGATATCGAATTTATTAACAGCTATTTTCATATTAAAAGCATGAAAAATGCTGAGAAAGACCGCCGATTATGATTTTTAAAACGCAAAATTTTCATTGACTTTTTTTTGTATTCCAAGAATACGGAAATCCCTGACTTATTATTCATATTTCTGCTTTTAAGTGGACCAGAATGATGGTTTTTTAAGACAATTAGAGTACGCCAAAGAAGGAATTCTTACGAACCAACGTACGCAGGGCTACGTTGGTAGCAGAGCGAAGCAGTAAAAAACCTTCTTCTGTCAACAATACAAAAAGTGCATAGCGCCAGCTCGGAGGTAGGGAACGGCCATTTTGCACGAAAGGAATTCGCTAAGGCATCTGTGTACGTGCGCATCTGCTTTACCATGGCGTCACATTGGTAACAACCGCCTACTTTGTTAGAGGCTCGACCTTACAAATAAGCACTGCTGCAGAGGTGCTTTCAAAAGTCGCAGCTCTTAGTGTGCGCATTTTGCATATTTCAGGTATGTTCCATAATTTTTCTGCGCTTACGCTGCATGGGCACTGGGTCATCCGCGCAAGATACGTCTTTGTTAACCTCTAATACTTGAGCTGTAAGTTCTCTGATTGGCTCAAAGAACGTTGCGGAGAGTTCCCGTGACGGGGATGACTCAATGCGCACGCGACCTCCTCCAGCCCAATTTATAACGTGTAGGTGACGAGGCTGAGATGGGGAAACAAAAGAGTACCACGTTCTACGGGAATAATCCGCTGACGAGAACGAGGCATGTGAGTAAAACGACCTTTATGCGAGTCAAATAAAGTAGTAAAACAACCACAATACGCTGCAACATGTAATTTTCCTACTCATTCCTCACATTCTAACATCATCACCACATATCCTTTCGTTCGTTTGGTCCGCTCCACAAAACAACGTTTCCAATCACTGACTCCAAAAAATCTTTGTTCTACGCCATAACACGCGGTCACCAATTCGCAGTATAGAAAATATACCAATAACAGAACAAGTCCAACTATTGAACTCAGCCAACACAGAGTTCAAAGAAGACTCATTCTCCTAAGGCTGTTCCACTAATGTAGACGTACGTATTTATCGCAAGCTGCCTCTCTATAGCCGCAGCCACATATATTACGAGAGTTTTTCACCATCTGTCAAACCGTTTATCAAAAGTTTATCAGAATTTTATGGTTTGTCAGAAGCCGATGTGCGTTAGACATGCTCAGATTCGTATAGCTCTGCAGCTGCAGACGAGCTTATCACGTCTAATTATTGAGTCACTCATGTTTAGCGGCAACAGCGCCGTTTCATAGAAAAACTCGCACGGAGCAGTGCCTCGTGCGGTGCTTCCCTACGGAAATTTCCGCCTACGTTACTGTGATGCGCTCTACGATGAAGATACTTTTGTAGGAAGGGAACTGAAACTGGATGAAACAAGAACATCTGGAGGCTTTCGAGGCTTTAGTGACGCTGTTGTGCCACATATAACATATCAAATCAATATGGCAACCGGGAAGCCGAATAAAAAGCGTTGATAAGCGAGTGTTGAAACATTGTCTGCAAGAAAAGCAAAACATACATTTGCGTGGGAGGTTGCACTCATACAGACGTCGCCTATTAAAAACAAAAAAGTGCACGGCCGAGGCTGACCCAAGAGCGTAACTGATATGTAAATGAGAGTGCACCTGCAAGCCAACACAGCTCGTTTTTTCACTGCACCCCCGAATGGAACACAAGTATGCAGAAACGACGTTGCACTCACTTGTTAGCTCTCTTACTCTCACATATTTTTTTGCCCTTCAAAACCACTCTTCATTCAGCTCTTGTTTTCTTTTTAAGAAGCAATTTATGCAATGTTTCACACGAAGTGTGAGTAAAATAAAGGCAAGGGTATCTATACAAAGATAACGGAAAACCTACTGCAATTCAGAATGCGTTGACCGAAAAGCGCGATTTGGGTGGCAAGTTGACAGTTTGTCCATGTCTGACAGCATCTATCGGATTAACAGGTTACCCACTAACAAGAAACAAAGGAGAGTTGAATTCGCCACCATGGTTACGTAATTGCAGTACGCAACGTCCTATAGCAAGGAGGATAGTTGTGTTCGACGACAAGCTATTAATACATGCAAGCAAATACGACGGCATTATGTATGCGGGTTGAACTCTAGCCGCCGCTGTGTGCATTCTAGTTAAACTTGCCATGATCCAGTTAACGTATGAAAAATTTTCCATTCTTCCGTCGGAAACAATTTCGAACATGATGGACGGACAGAAAGCTCAGTATTTTTTTTAAATTGAAAAGCAGCACATGCGCTGCACATTATAATACAAGTAGACTGCTGTAATACTCGTTCTTCCTATGATGTCCACATTTTCGTATCACACTGACGCCATCAGAAATTTTCTCAGAAAAAGATGTGCAGATTCATACAAAAAAAAGGTTTCTTCGTGGCAAAAAATCTTGCCAGAATCTCAGACAGGATATCTCAGTCAGAAATACATGCATCGATTGTATGGTGTCCATATTTTTTTTGTTAAATGCGATTTGGCCTCAGATTTCTTCCAAGATCTAGGCTAATCTGGGGAGGGATTTCAAAAACTCTGCCGCGAACGCGCGCCCCTTCTGTTCCTTCTCCTCACCTCTCGCCCTCCTCCCTCCTGCTTCTTGCCACAAACGAATGCAAAATGCGGCAACCGGTACCCTCCAATACAAATAATGTTTGATGGTCTCAACTACAGGCGCACCGCTCGAGAAACACTCCATGGTTTACTATTTCTGAGGAATGGCATATTCTCTGTTCCAAAGGACTGAACTATACTGTAATAGACAGGGACATAAATTTCGACAGTACAGAAAAGCACAGCGCAAGTATGAAAAGTAAGTTCACAGCACAAGGTTTGATAAACACTGTAAATTGAAAGTTGCTTTATCACAGTTTCGATCCAAGAAGAAAAAAACGGATCAGCATTTCAAAAAAAGCTGCTATTTAATAGCTGGCTTAATGTTTAAAAAAAACCTACCGCTACCAAATGAACATGCTAACATTTGCTTTGTAACGTTACCAACGGTATAAACTCCTTATGACTCTCATCTTAAACCTAAGGTCATTTCACTATGGTCTAACATGCGATCCACTTGTTCCGCTTGCTATACCAGTGTGAATCATGATTTCCCCTCTGAACAGAACTCTGAAAAAATTTCAAATTTTTTTGGTCACTGCAGCTCTGTTCACATTCCTGTTGAGAAGTTGGGCACAGTATTTAGAAGAAATTCAATAAGGCTAAGAATATTTCGCAGTTCACTAATAATTCAAAATCAGTGTAACACAGACGGCTTCGAGTAATGTTAGGTTGTAAGAGTGGAAAACGTATTAAACCGTTTAGAAATGTCATCATAAGACATGAGATAACACGATCAGCATGCCAACTTTGATTGTTGCTACTCGGTTTCAGTCTCTTTACACCATTTACATCGCTGTGAGCCTCACGGTCCACTATACCTATTGAAGTACATTTACTTAATGGACTAATAATGCCTCAGGTAGCTGATCATTAACAAACATGGTTGCTCCTAATCTATGAGGTGAAAACACGAGTTTAAGAGACACGCTTGCCGCTTCACTTTTATAAGCGCCCCTTGCGCTTGCACTCTTGTCTGTCAGAAACGCAAATGCATGACAAAATGATACGGTAGAGCAATACCGTAAACAGGAACGAAGCGATCAGTTATGTGACTCGCCAAATCGTCGATCTTTGATCTGCGTCGCGTTCTCAGCTCGTTTCCATTTTCGCAGCCACCGTATCTGCAGTGGTAGCGGCAGTCGGACTTCCGCATCGTTAGGGCACCATGCCAACGAGTCAGTTGCGTGCGCTTGTGGTGTTTTCGCTTCCGTGTCGTCTGGCTGCATGCCCTTTCGAGTCCCGTCATGCACTCATCCCGAGCAAGTAGTCCGTCTGAATGCGAGTTCCGTCTGAATGCGAGTGTGTTTTTGAGGGGACTACATGTCCTCTGCGCGGCTCTTTCTTTGATGGCTGTCCAGACTGCTCTGCGCACACATCGTGCTTCCTTGTTAGTGCACGTCAAGTGTGGCGTGTCATTGCATCGCAACTGCGGTTAACTCGACGCGGTTGCGTGTAAGTGTGCTCCCACGTAAGCTTTGATCCCATTTCGGGCTTAACGCAGTTCTTCGCGCGCTGCAAGCGATGTTGAGCAGCCGTTATGATAACGGAGAAATGCTAATGAATGTTAAGCATTAAATTCCATATTCAAATAAGTAATGCAAACAGCGTTCGGGTGATCCTAACTTGCTAGGGGCCAAGTTATAGGTTTCACACCCCTGAGCAAGTTATATAAAGTTACAAAATCTTAAAATGCGATGTGTTCGCATATTGTGATGTATAACATTCTCCCGATGCAGCTACCATATTGAGCAATCCGTTGTCATTCTATTACAACACTACTGAGGTGCTTCAATTCAACCAAGGGGCTGGTCCACCACGCAAGAGAAACTGACTCCGCACAGGCTTCAGGCGAACAGAGGCAAGCAGTCGCCAAACAGTTTCCTGGACGTAATTATGGACGGATATAACTTTTAGGCTGATCACATATAAACCGTATTACCTCTAACAGAACGCTTGCAGTTCTCCAATAACTAACGAATAGCAAACGGGGATATATCGAGTAGACAGAGCGCGTATCTATTTAATTCCTGATGGAAAGAGGTGCAAGAGGAACTAAGGATTTCTTTGCATTTTCGAAGCGGATTTGCAATCATCGACGTTAGTGGCGGCGAAAGCTCTATGGCAGAACAGTTACGTGACAGCTTTCAAAAGCTGAATATATCATCTGCAGTGTGTTTGATCGCGAGATCAAATGCTCGCACGAAAACCGAAGCAAATAAACATCAATCTGCCGAAAACAAAAATTCTTTAAATGTCAGTTTTAAATGTCAGGAAAAGTCAATTTTTGGTTATATCCACTCAAGTCCTTTCGCATACGAGAAGGCCAGGAAATGCCAACCGCATAACATCTTAATCGTCGCGTCTAAGGCAGCTTTTGCGTCCCATGTATGTAATGAACAACTCTCAGTTCTATGAGAAAGGTAACGACTGTTCAACTAGTCCACGTTTAAAGTAATAGAATTACAGCGAATGATACAGATATCCATTTTTAAACATTAAACTATGAGGTGTTCAGACGAACGCGTAAAGACATTTTGGCAATCAAATAACTAACGCTCACATCCACGCCGGTAATCTCTTCGCTACTGCAAGGCGGAAAATGTTCTAAAAAATACGATAAGAAGTTTGGCGGAATTTCAGGACGTTAATCAGCAATAATGGGCATGTATCCAAATATTCATTTTAGAGCATGCTCCCAGAGGAAAGGCACTTTGTCGCCAGTGACGATTATGGCAACATTCCAGTGCTTTCTAAAGATCATTACTAATGACAGTAACAAGAAAACTAACTTTTAAGGTGCTGCTCTGCGCCACTGTGAACAATGTAATAACCCTCTGAAAGTGCATGAAATTACATCCTGCTGTTCTGGTATCCGCTATCTGCGTAAGAACATGTTTCAAATCTAAATGCCTCCAAATGCAATAATTTGCACCACGTTACGCGGGTCAATTCTACTGTCATGCTTTCCGTACTGACACCACTAATAATGACATTCATGCGGTTTCAAGTTGAGAGGACATAACATTTTATTTCTGAATCTGTACTCGATTCTCTAATGGTGACGAATCACGAGCTGACAACAAATAAAGGAAGATGTCGCGTAGCTATCACCGTTGAAGGTCAAACAGCTTTCAATGTTAAAGTGAAGAAGTAGTTAAAAGAATTAGCGACGATAGATTATAAAGAAAGAGGAGTTCTCAGTGGGGTCTCCAAAACTATCAGCTGAAAAAAAAAAGGCTGAAACGAGGGACCCGGAGCTCTGGGCACATTAGCACTTTCCGCTCGAGAATCAACAGTACAGAAGACAGACGTTAACAACGGGAACTGCAAAAATTCCTGCTTTTTCATATGCTACGCGGAACGTTAGTAGCGAACGACGAAGCAGTTTATGATTTTCTAGAATGCGGAAATCTACATAGTAAGCTCCAGTTGGCGCGCATGCTCCTTGCCTATGTTCTAAGAGGAATCAGTGCTCTTATTGGAGAAGCACCGAATTGTTATAAGCTTTATGTTATATACGCATACCACTCGAAGAGTTCGTGTGAATAATGAAGAATAACAAAGAATGCTTCTGATTAAACCGACTGAGCGTTAAACATGCCTCATTTGTCGAAATGCGCTCTCAGTTTAATAGAAATTTTCTGTGGTAAACTCGGCCCACAAACCGCTCGTTATCAACTAAATACGTTTACGCTACACTTGATAAGTTAACTCGTTTGAATTAGGCAGAATGCTTTCCTCTATAATACCGCTCATGTAGCCGATGCTGCGTAGCAAAAAACAAAAATCTGGCATTTCTAGCACAACGACGACACATTTGCCAATGAAACGCGCAGCAGCGATTTGGCCGCTAACCGCTGTGCGGTGACGGCAATGTTTTGTTGTGGGTTACGAGCGCTATCTAATGAGAATCACCGCAGTCAGCGCGCAACGCGGGAGGAATGGGAAATCGGAGGCTCTAACTGAAGGCAGAACAAAGGGCAGAAAAGGGAAATCGGCCCAGATGCAGCCAATATTACCATTCTCTGGCGAACGTCATCGTTCAAAAAACGCTTCTACCACGACTTTCCGAATATAGTAGTTGCTCAGTTTTGTATGAGCAGCCGTTCGTTTTGCTAAAGCACTGAAACCTTACAAGCTAATAGGAAAACAGTAACACTTATAAAAATAATAGTGAATTGGTGAATAAATTCGGTGAAGCACTATATATTATGCTGCAGAAGCAAGCTGGTCATAACGTCTGCCAACGCTGTTGCACCACTTAGAAGTTCGATGTTCCATTAATTTATTGCACGACCCTCCAATTGGAACTTTGGAGCTTATGATTCTCGCACTTCGACGAAAGAAAAGTTGCACCTTTTATGAGACGGCTTTACGTGGGGTCTATTAGAGACGTCTTCCCAACTAAGAAGTCTTTAAAAAACAGCTTAATTATTCGCTGAGAGATATTTGCGCTAATGGTTATTCAAATATTGAGAAAGTTGCCGGTTAATAACGCCTGCTTTTCACTCAAGATACCAATTTGCCCGAATCACGGAGCCAACATGTTATCGTTTGCAACGACAAATGCATGAAAGGCGCTCAGTGACACCCTAGAAAGACACACTGAAAATTTTTGAAAATTCCAACGAACATTTCAAGCAAAATTTCATTTGTACATTTAGGGAGTCTTTTCAAAATTTTCTTGCTCAAAATGTTCTTCACTCACAGTCAGCTATTTCAGCCATCCAAATTTCTTCAAGCATCGTGGCTAGTTCATTCTCGAGAAAGAACGGCAATGCTCTAGCTACGGTTGAACCATGGAAAAAAAAAGTTAGCATCAAATGCATCACAGACGCGTTTTCAGCGTATTTCCACAAAATTCTATTCAAATAATTCAAACCACCGGTTTGACACCATCTCGCAAGACTCTCATGAACTGGATTAAACGTTTTCTTCTTAGGTAGAAAAGTTTAAGCGAATGTCAATATTATTCGTTCAAAATGCTTATTACAATTCAAATGCTTTCTGATCAGCTAGTGCCAAAGCTGTTGTGAGCTAAAGAAAAAGTGGTTAGCAGAGGATGAAGTTTAAGTTTACATGCATTGCCTCAGAATGCCTTAGCTGCTTGGAAAACGGACGCGCTCGAAGATGTTTTAATATTTTTGGCCGATGAGTTTATAACGCATCCTTGACACTGGTAAGAAGCCTCAGTGGCGCAAGCTGAAACTGGCACTAAACTTCAGGAAGCTAAGATGAACACGAATGGCTGCTTGTCCCACTTCAAAAAGACGAACGCACACATACATATATACACAAAGTACATATACATACATATATACACACATACATATATACAATAACGCATCCTTGACACTGGTAAGAAGCCTCAGTGGCGCAAGCTGAAACTGGCACTAAACTTCAGGAAGCTAAGATGAACACGAATGGCTGCTTGTCCCACTTCAAAAAGACGAACGCACACATACACACACAAACACTCACACATAAATATACACAAACACACACACATACACACAAGCACGTACACATACACACACAACACACATACACACCACACAAACACCCACACACATACACACATACACACATACACACACATACATACAAATGTACATACCCAAACATACACACATACACACGCGCATACACAGACGCACAAACATACACACACACAAACACACACACATACACACACCACACATACGCACACATATACACGCGCGCACACAGACAAAGGCACAGAGAGACAGATAGACAGATGGACACAGACACACGCACATACAGACACACATACGCACACACACGCACATGCACACACACAAGCACGCACACGTACACACGCATACACATGCACATACACCACATAAACACACATACGCACATACACGCGCGCACACAGACGAGGGCGCAGACAGACAGACGGACAGAAGGACACAGACACATACACATACATACAAACAGACACACGCACATACGCGCCCGCACACACATACACATATACGCGCGCGCGCACACAAACGTACGCACGCACGCATGCGCACACACAAACACGCACATCCATGTGCACACGGAGACAAGGGCGCGGACAGACAGAGAGACAGACAGACGGACACAGACACACAAACATACATACACACATAAAGCACGCACAGACCCACACGCACGCGCGCTTGCATATATGTGCACTTACACACGCATACGCGCCAACGCACGCAGAGACACGCGCATACATGCATACGCATACACACAGACACACATAAACGCGTACGCACACTAATCCACACGCACATACCCACACAAACGCACCCAAGATCTAGGCTAATCTGGGGAGGGATTTCAAAAACTCTGCCGCGAACGCGCGCCCCTTCTGTTCCTTCTCCTCACCTCTCGCCCTCCTCCCTCATGCTTCTTGCCACAAACGAATGCAAAATGCGGCAACCGGTACCCTCCAATACAAATAATGTTTGATGGTCTCAACTACAGGCGCACCGCTCGAGAAACACTCCATGGTTTACTATTTCTGAGGAATGGCATATTCTCTGTTCCAAAGGACTGAACTATACTGTAATAGACAGGGACATAAATTTCGACAGTACAGAAAAGCACAGCGCAAGTATGAAAAGTAAGTTCACAGCACAAGGTTTGATAAACACTGTAAATTGAAAGTTGCTTTATCACAGTTTCGATCCAAGAAGAAAAAAACGGATCAGCATTTCAAAAAAGCTGCTATTTCATAGCTGGCTTAATGTTTAAAAAAAACCTACCGCTACCAAATGAACATGCTAACATTTGCTTTGTAACGTTACCAACGGTATAAACTCCTTATGACTCTCATCTTAAACCTAAGGTCATTTCACTATGGTCTAACATGCGATCCACTTGTTCCGCTTGCTATACCAGTGTGAATCATGATTTCCCCTCTGAACAGAACTCTGAAAAAATTTCAAATTTTTTTGGTCACTGCAGCTCTGTTCACATTCCTGTTGAGAAGTTGGGCACAGTATTTAGAAGAAATTCAATAAGGCTAAGAATATTTCGCAGTTCACTAATAATTCAAAATCAGTGTAACACAGACGGCTTCGAGTAATGTTAGGTTGTAAGAGTGGAAAACGTATTAAACCGTTTAGAAATGTCATCATAAGACATGAGATAACACGATCAGCATGCCAACTTTGATTGTTGCTACTTGATTTCAGTCTCTTTACACCGTTTACATCGCTGTGAGCCTCACGGTCCACTATACCTATTGAAGTACATTTACTTAATGGACTAATAATGCCTCAGGTAGCTGATCATTAACAAACATGGTTGCTCCTAATCTATGAGGTGAAAACACGAGTTTAAGAGACACGCTTGCCGCTTCACTTTTATAAGCGCCCCTTGCGCTTGCACTCTTGTCTGTCAGAAACGCAAATGCATGACAAAATGATACGGTAGAGCAATACCGTAAACAGGAACGAAGCGATCAGTTATGTGACTCGCCAAATCGTCGATCTTTGATCTGCGTCGCGTTCTCAGCTCGTTTCCATTTTCGCAGCCACCGTATCTGCAGTGGTAGCGGCAGTCGGACTTCCGCATCGTTAGGGCACCATGCCAACGAGTCAGTTGCGTGCGCTTGTGGTGTTTTCGCTTCCGTGTCGTCTGGCTGCATGCCCTTTCGAGTCCCGTCATGCACTCATCCCGAGCAAGTAGTCCGTCTGAATGCGAGTTCCGTCTGAATGCGAGTGTGTTTTTGAGGGGACTACATGTCCTCTGCGCGGCTCTTTCTTTGATGGCTGTCCAGACTGCTCTGCGCACACATCGTGCTTCCTTGTTAGTGCACGTCAAGTGTGGCGTGTCATTGCATCGCAACTGCGGTTAACTCGACGCGGTTGCGTGTAAGTGTGCTCCCACGTAAGCTTTGATCCCATTTCGGGCTTAACGCAGTTCTTCGCGCGCTGCAAGCGATGTTGAGCAGCCGTTATGATAACGGAGAAATGCTAATGAATGTTAAGCATTAAATTCCATATTCAAATAAGTAATGCAAACAGCGTTCGGGTGATCCTAACTTGCTAGGGGCCAAGTTATAGGTTTCACACCCCTGAGCAAGTTATATAAAGTTACAAAATCTTAAAATGCGATGTGTTCGCATATTGTGATGTATAACATTCTCCCGATGCAGCTACCATATTGAGCAATCCGTTGTCATTCTATTACAACACTACTGAGGTGCTTCAATTCAACCAAGGGGCTGGTCCACCACGCAAGAGAAACTGACTCCGCACAGGCTTCAGGCGAACAGAGGCAAGCAGTCGCCAAACAGTTTCCTGGACGTAATTATGGACGGATATAACTTTTAGGCTGATCACATATAAACCGTATTACCTCTAACAGAACGCTTGCAGTTCTCCAATAACTAACGAATAGCAAACGGGGATATATCGAGTAGACAGAGCGCGTATCTATTTAATTCCTGATGGAAAGAGGTGCAAGAGGAACTAAGGATTTCTTTGCATTTTCGAAGCGGATTTGCAATCATCGACGTTAGTGGCGGCGAAAGCTCTATGGCAGAACAGTTACGTGACAGCTTTCAAAAGCTGAATATATCATCTGCAGTGTGTTTGATCGCGAGATCAAATGCTCGCACGAAAACCGAAGCAAATAAACATCAATCTGCCGAAAACAAAAATTCTTTAAATGTCAGTTTTAAATGTCAGGAAAAGTCAATTTTTGGTTATATCCGCTCAAGTCCTTTCGCATACGAGAAGGCCAGGAAATGCCAACCGCATAACATCTTAATCGTCGCGTCTAAGGCAGCTTTTGCGTCCCATGTATGTAATGAACAACTCTCAGTTCTATGAGAAAGGTAACGACTGTTCAACTAGTCCACGTTTAAAGTAATAGAATTACAGCGAATGATACAGATATCCATTTTTAAACATTAAACTATGAGGTGTTCAGACGAACGCGTAAAGACATTTTGGCAATCAAATAACTAACGCTCACATCCACGCCGGTAATCTCTTCGCTACTGCAAGGCGGAAAATGTTCTAAAAAATACGATAAGAAGTTTGGCGGAATTTCAGGACGTTAATCAGCAATAATGGGCATGTATCCAAATATTCATTTTAGAGCATGCTCCCAGAGGAAAGGCACTTTGTCGCCAGTGACGATTATGGCAACATTCCAGTGCTTTCTAAAGATCATTACTAATGACAGTAACAAGAAAACTAACTTTTAAGGTGCTGCTCTGCGCCACTGTGAACAATGTAATAACCCTCTGAAAGTGCATGAAATTACATCCTGCTGTTCTGGTATCCGCTATCTGCGTAAGAACATGTTTCAAATCTAAATGCCTCCAAATGCAATAATTTGCACCACGTTACGCGGGTCAATTCTACTGTCATGCTTTCCGTACTGACACCACTAATAATGACATTCATGCGGTTTCAAGTTGAGAGGACATAACATTTTATTTCTAAATCTGTACTCGATTCTCTAATGGTGACGAATCACGAGCTGACAACAAATAAAGGAAGATGTCGCGTAGCTATCACCGTTGAAGGTCAAACAGCTTTCAATGTTAAAGTGAAGAAGTAGTTAAAAGAATTAGCGACGATAGATTATAAAGAAAGAGGAGTTCTCAGTGGGGTCTCCAAAACTATCAGCTGAAAAAAAAAAGGCTGAAACGAGGGACCCGGAGCTCTGGGCACATTAGCACTTTCCGCTCGAGAATCAACAGTACAGAAGACAGACGTTAACAACGGGAACTGCAAAAATTCCTGCTTTTTCATATGCTACGCGGAACGTTAGTAGCGAACGACGAAGCAGTTTATGATTTTCTAGAATGCGGAAATCTACATAGTAAGCTCCAGTTGGCGCGCATGCTCCTTGCCTATGTTCTAAGAGGAATCAGTGCTCTTATTGGAGAAGCACCGAATTGTTATAAGCTTTATGTTATATACGCATACCACTCGAAGAGTTCGTGTGAATAATGAAGAATAACAAAGAATGCTTCTGATTAAACCGACTGAGCGTTAAACATGCCTCATTTGTCGAAATGCGCTCTCAGTTTAATAGAAATTTTCTGTGGTAAACTCGGCCCACAAACCGCTCGTTATCAACTAAATACGTTTACGCTACACTTGATAAGTTAACTCGTTTGAATTAGGCAGAATGCTTTCCTCTATAATACCGCTCATGTAGCCGATGCTGCGTAGCAAAAAACAAAAATCTGGCATTTCTAGCACAACGACGACACATTTGCCAATGAAACGCGCAGCAGCGATTTGGCCGCTAACCGCTGTGCGGTGACGGCAATGTTTTGTTGTGGGTTACGAGCGCTATCTAATGAGAATCACCGCAGTCAGCGCGCAACGCGGGAGGAATGGGAAATCGGAGGCTCTAACTGAAGGCAGAACAAAGGGCAGAAAAGGGAAATCGGCCCAGATGCAGCCAATATTACCATTCTCTGGCGAACGTCATCGTTCAAAAAACGCTTCTACCACGACTTTCCGAATATAGTAGTTGCTCAGTTTTGTATGAGCAGCCGTTCGTTTTGCTAAAGCACTGAAACCTTACAAGCTAATAGGAAAACAGTAACACTTATAAAAATAATAGTGAATTGGTGAATAAATTCGGTGAAGCACTATATATTATGCTGCAGAAGCAAGCTGGTCATAACGTCTGCCAACGCTGTTGCACCACTTAGAAGTTCGATGTTCCATTAATTTATTGCACGACCCTCCAATTGGAACTTTGGAGCTTATGATTCTCGCACTTCGACGAAAGAAAAGTTGCACCTTTTATGAGACGGCTTTACGTGGGGTCTATTAGAGACGTCTTCCCAACTAAGAAGTCTTTAAAAAACAGCTTAATTATTCGCTGAGAGATATTTGCGCTAATGGTTATTCAAATATTGAGAAAGTTGCCGGTTAATAACGCCTGCTTTTCACTCAAGATACCAATTTGCCCGAATCACGGAGCCAACATGTTATCGTTTGCAACGACAAATGCATGAAAGGCGCTCAGTGACACCCTAGAAAGACACACTGAAAATTTTTGAAAATTCCAACGAACATTTCAAGCAAAATTTCATTTGTACATTTAGGGAGTCTTTTCAAAATTTTCTTGCTCAAAATGTTCTTCACTCACAGTCAGCTATTTCAGCCATCCAAACTTCTTCAAGCATCGTGGCTAGTTCATTCTCGAGAAAGAACGGCAATGCTCTAGCTACGGTTGAACCATGGAAAAAAAAAGTTAGCATCAAATGCATCACAGACGCGTTTTCAGCGTATTTCCACAAAATTCTATTCAAATAATTCAAACCACCGGTTTGACACCATCTCGCAAGACTCTCATGAACTGGATTAAACGTTTTCTTCTTAGGTAGAAAAGTTTAAGCGAATGTCAATATTATTCGTTCAAAATGCTTATTACAATTCAAATGCTTTCTGATCAGCTAGTGCCAAAGCTGTTGTGAGCTAAAGAAAAAGTGGTTAGCAGAGGATGAAGTTTAAGTTTACATGCATTGCCTCAGAATGCCTTAGCTGCTTGGAAAACGGACGCGCTCGAAGATGTTTTAATATTTTTGGCCGATGAGTTTATAACGCATCCTTGACACTGGTAAGAAGCCTCAGTGGCGCAAGCTGAAACTGGCACTAAACTTCAGGAAGCTAAGATGAACACGAATGGCTGCTTGTCCCACTTCAAAAAGACGAACGCACACATACACACACAAACACTCACACATAAATATACACAAACACACACACATACACACAAGCACGTACACATACACACACAACACACATACACACCACACAAACACCCACACACATACACACATACACACATACACACACATACATACAAATGTACATACCCAAACATACACACATACACACGCGCATACACAGACGCACAAACATACACACACACAAACACACACACATACACACACCACACATACGCACACATATACACGCGCGCACACAGACAAAGGCACAGAGAGACAGATAGACAGATGGACACAGACACACGCACATACAGACACACATACGCACACACACGCACATGCACACACACAAGCACGCACACGTACACACGCATACACATGCACATACACCACATAAACACACATACACACATACACGCGCGCACACAGACGAGGGCGCAGACAGACAGACGGACAGAAGGACACAGACACATACACATACATACAAACAGACACACGCACATACGCGCCCGCACACACATACACATATACGCGCGCGCGCACACAAACGTACGCACGCACGCATGCGCACACACAAACACGCACATCCATGTGCACACGGAGACAAGGGCGCGGACAGACAGAGAGACAGACAGACGGACACAGACACACAAACATACATACACACATAAAGCACGCACAGACCCACACGCACGCGCGCTTGCATATATGTGCACTTACACACGCATACGCGCCAACGCACGCAGAGACACGCGCATACATGCATACGCATACACACAGACACACATAAACGCGTACGCACACTAATCCACACGCACATACCCACGCACAAACGCACGCACATGCACGTGTACATATACACGCACATACACGCCCATATACTTATGGAAACACACACATACGCACGTTTGCAAACACTAGCACGCATCGAGGAGGATCTCGCTTCGGTTGCTTGAATTCCCCATTCAGCTATTTCGGAGTAAACCACAGCCACAGAATTTGCTCAAGGTTGCCGATAACGCATCTGCAAGATGCAAATCAGGCGAAATAACTCCAACAACGCATGTAGGCTGCATAAACGACGAGGTCAATGGTCACATAATGGTTAATCAACTTATTAATGCACTTTCACAGTTGAGGATGAAAGTAAAGTCTACGACAATTTTTGACAGTTTTCCGAGTGGAACGTCACGTGCAACGAAACTATCTCAACAATATTCAACAAAACTGCGTCAATAACGTTATCTTCTCGACAAAAATGGAAGATCATCAAAAAATTGTACGAAATAAAAAGCAATGTATATCAACAAGCGACCTGAACTTCGAAAGGCGGGTAAATGCGGACAAGTTGACAACTTTCATGGGAAACGGCAGAGAAGTAAAGCCGATGAGAGGCAGGTTCCATACCGAATGACATCAGGTTTTGAAGATCATTCGGAATGAAGACAGCCTGATTTTTGTCATTTTGCATTTCACATGTTCCCGTTCCCACGATTAGGCGTTTTTCTTGCATGAAACTATGAGTGGGCGTAACCATGCTGAAGGCGCTTTCACTTATAATGCCTCAGGTGACACAACTTCAGCCCTGTTGGAATATCGGTTCGGCACGAATACGAGCTTGATATGGAAAAACAACCAAAACAACAGCAGTTCTGAAGGAAGTGTTAGCTCTATGTGCAGAACCATCCTGTAGTTTTCTTATGAAGTAACCTGTGGCTCCAACTTGGTCCATCGCATCAGGCGCTTTACATGTATTGGCAAAAAGAACCCTAGTGTGAGCGTAAATCTATGTCGGAACACTTTGAACACGGAATCTGTATCACTTTAAGCAAGAAAATAAAATCGTGTCTTTACCAGCCTTCAGATCTGACTTACAGCGACAGTGCATAGATGATTGCAAGTATTTGTGTATCGCGTAAACTTACGTCTAAATTTCGAAGCACGGTAAAAAGCACACTATCGTAAAGCAAAATTTCAGAAGAAAGTAGAACAACATTTGATCATTTGCAGTGCGCAACGTCCATATGCTAGTACCTTCGAGGTTTCTTTGCCCTAGCTAGTACTTCCGAGGTTTGGAAGTGCTTTTTCAGTAGAGCCTTAGCGGGCAACCAGCTCTCCCTTTGTTCGCGCGACTGATGGCTCAGTAAGTGGCGCCCCAGCCCTCCTGGGAATGAATACTTGGACCGAAAATTTTCGGTCAAAATGCCTCGAAATGTGGAAAAAATTTCCAAGGAATCATCTGTAAGAAAAATTTTCACCTTACTGTAACAGCCAACAGTTTACACCACAGTAGAACAACTCCACTTGTGCATCATTAAAACAGGAGCGCTACGTTTTCAGACTGAAAGAAGTTTGAAACATGGTTTTAGATGAAACCGCATTTCGCGTCACGTTTACAGCAGTAGTGTTACGTATTTGTCTGAGCAATTCAGGGAATGATAACTGATCAAAACGACCTTCTTCTGGCTTTTCTTCGTCGTGTGTGGCATTCAGAGAAACAGAACGTCAAAAAATAACGAGTTTTCAGGCAGCTCTTGCTTAAGCACGATAAAACAGAATTCAGCAAACTAAAGTTTCTGA
This sequence comes from Toxocara canis, assembly GCA_000803305.1. NCBI lineage: Eukaryota > Metazoa > Nematoda > Chromadorea > Rhabditida > Toxocaridae > Toxocara > Toxocara canis. The sequence goes on along the minus strand of JPKZ01001964.1, from coordinate 223,378 downwards.
AAGCGCATAGACGTCTTACAGAATCCAAGAGTTCCGACGAGATAAGGAGGGGGCAGTATTTCACCATAATAATCTAGGACAGTATGTTTTTATGAGGAAAAAAGCGTGAAATCTCAAAAAAAGGAAAGCGTGGATTCTCGAAAAAAAAGCATAGCATAACATTCTGACAGAAACAAAGTGATCAACATTACACATTTTTCTCTAAAGGGAAAAAAATTCTTTCGAAAAATATGTTCAAATGTGAAAAACTTTCTCAACAGTTGGCGCTGAAAAAAAAAAGAAGACTGTACCGAATCTCAGCGAATGTCAATATTATTCGTTCAAAATGCTTATTACAATTCAAATGCTTTCTGATCAGCTAGTGCCAAAGCTGTTGTGAGCTAAAGAAAAAGTGGTTAGCAGAGGATGAAGTTTAAGTTTACATGCATTGCCTCAGAATGCCTTAGCTGCTTGGAAAACGGACGCGCTCGAAGATGTTTTAATATTTTTGGCCGATGAGTTTATAACGCATCCTTGACACTGGTAAGAAGCCTCAGTGGCGCAAGCTGAAACTGGCACTAAACTTCAGGAAGCTAAGATGAACACGAATGGCTGCTTGTCCCACTTCAAAAAGACGAACGCACACATACACACACAAACACTCACACATAAATATACACAAACACACACACATACACACAAGCACGTACACATACACACACAACACACATACACACCACACAAACACCCACACACATACACACATACACACATACACACACATACATACAAATGTACATACCCAAACATACACACATACACACGCGCATACACAGACGCACAAACATACACACACACAAACACACACACATACACACACCACACATACGCACACATATACACGCGCGCACACAGACAAAGGCACAGAGAGACAGATAGACAGATGGACACAGACACACGCACATACAGACACACATACGCACACACACGCACATGCACACACACAAGCACGCACACGTACACACGCATACACATGCACATACACCACATAAACACACATACGCACATACACGCGCGCACACAGACGAGGGCGCAGACAGACAGACGGACAGAAGGACACAGACACATACACATACATACAAACAGACACACGCACATACGCGCCCGCACACACATACACATATACGCGCGCGCGCACACAAACGTACGCACGCACGCATGCGCACACACAAACACGCACATCCATGTGCACACGGAGACAAGGGCGCGGACAGACAGAGAGACAGACAGACGGACACAGACACACAAACATACATACACACATAAAGCACGCACAGACCCACACGCACGCGCGCTTGCATATATGTGCACTTACACACGCATACGCGCCAACGCACGCAGAGACACGCGCATACATGCATACGCATACACACAGACACACATAAACGCGTACGCACACTAATCCACACGCACATACTCACGCACAAACGCACGCACATGCACGTGTATATATACACGCACATACACGCCCATACACGTATGGAAACACACACATACGCACGTTTGCAAACACTAGCACGCATCGAGGAGGATCTCGCTTCGGTTGCTTGAATTCCCCATTCAGCTATTTCGGAGTAAACCACAGCCACAGAATTTGCTCAAGGTTGCCGATAACGCATCTGCAAGATGCAAATCAGGCGAAATAACTCCAACAACGCATGTAGGCTGCATAAACGACGAGGTCAATGGTCACATAATGGTTAATCAACTTATTAATGCACTTTCACAGTTGAGGATGAAAGTAAAGTCTACGACAATTTTTGACAGTTTTCCGAGTGGAACGTCACGTGCAACGAAACTATCTCAACAATATTCAACAAAACTGCGTCAATAACGTTATCTTCTCGACAAAAATGGAAGATCATCAAAAAATTGTACGAAATAAAAAGCAATGTATATCAACAAGCGACCTGAACTTCGAAAGGCGGGTAAATGCGGACAAGTTGACAACTTTCATGGGAAACGGCAGAGAAGTAAAGCCGATGAGAGGCAGGTTCCATACCGAATGACATCAGGTTTTGAAGATCATTCGGAATGAAGACAGCCTGATTTTTGTCATTTTGCATTTCACATGTTCCCGTTCCCACGATTAGGCGTTTTTCTTGCATGAAACTATGAGTGGGCGTAACCATGCTGAAGGCGCTTTCACTTATAATGCCTCAGGTGACACAACTTCAGCCCTGTTGGAATATCGGTTCGGCACGAATACGAGCTTGATATGGAAAAACAACCAAAACAACAGCAGTTCTGAAGGAAGTGTTAGCTCTATGTGCAGAACCATCCTGTAGTTTTCTTATGAAGTAACCTGTGGCTCCAACTTGGTCCATCGCATCAGGCGCTTTACATGTATTGGCAAAAAGAACCCTAGTGTGAGCGTAAATCTATGTCGGAACACTTTGAACACGGAATCTGTATCACTTTAAGCAAGAAAATAAAATCGTGTCTTTACCAGCCTTCAGATCTGACTTACAGCGACAGTGCATAGATGATTGCAAGTATTTGTGTATCGCGTAAACTTACGTCTAAATTTCGAAGCACGGTAAAAAGCACACTATCGTAAAGCAAAATTTCAGAAGAAAGTAGAACAACATTTGATCATTTGCAGTGCGCAACGTCCATATGCTAGTACCTTCGAGGTTTCTTTGCCCTAGCTAGTACTTCCGAGGTTTGGAAGTGCTTTTTCAGTAGAGCCTTAGCGGGCAACCAGCTCTCCCTTTGTTCGCGCGACTGATGGCTCAGTAAGTGGCGCCCCAGCCCTCCTGGGAATGAATACTTGGACCGAAAATTTTCGGTCAAAATGCCTCGAAATGTGGAAAAAATTTCCAAGGAATCATCTGTAAGAAAAATTTTCACCTTACTGTAACAGCCAACAGTTTACACCACAGTAGAACAACTCCACTTGTGCATCATTAAAACAGGAGCGCTACGTTTTCAGACTGAAAGAAGTTTGAAACATGGTTTTAGATGAAACCGCATTTCGCGTCACGTTTACAGCAGTAGTGTTACGTATTTGTCTGAGCAATTCAGGGAATGATAACTGATCAAAACGACCTTCTTCTGGCTTTTCTTCGTCGTGTGTGGCATTCAGAGAAACAGAACGTCAAAAAATAACGAGTTTTCAGGCAGCTCTTGCTTAAGCACGATAAAACAGAATTCAGCAAACTAAAGTTTCTGAAAGCGCATAGACGTCTTACAGAATCCAAGAGTTCCGACGAGATAAGGAGGGGGCAGTATTTCACCATAATAATCTAGGACAGTATGTTTTTATGAGGAAAAAAGCGTGAAATCTCAAAAAAAGGAAAGCGTGGATTCTCGAAAAAAAAGCATAGCATAACATTCTGACAGAAACAAAGTGATCAACATTACACATTTTTCTCTAAAGGGAAAAAAATTCTTTCGAAAAATATGTTCAAATGTGAAAAACTTTCTCAACAGTTGGCGCTGAAAAAAAAAAGAAGACTGTACCGAATCTCCCCTTGCCTCTTTTCGCCGTTTGCCGCCAATGCTTTGTTTCAGCTTCTTTCTTTAACTCAAGTAATCCTCAACAAGCAGGCAATTCACCATGCATGCCTCGTCATTATACATTCACAAAACTGTCGCAAACGCAAACAACACGAAGAAGAAGCATATGATAATAGAAAGAGAGCATCTTAAATATGCATCAAATGACCTACTAGCTTTGCTAGTGCCCATGTTTCCCGAATGCGCGTGCGAGGATGCCCGTGGTAATTTTTTGGCGCTGCAAGATTCGGCTGTCGCTCAAGCAAATGTTGCATTTATGAAGTGTGACGCGTACCGAACTGATAACGACGTTATACGCACAACAAAACTTTCAACTGTCAACACGTTCGTTTATAACACTATGCAGCATAAGTTGAATAGATCTTATCTCATGCAGTTTACATCTCTGCGCAATAAATCTTCAAACAATAAACTATCCCAAAAATAAACCGTCTCTGCTAAGGAGTAAAAAACCCAAACGTGCCATTTGAATGCTTTCAGCTTCTTAACTGCAGTCGAAAATTAAATGAAAAATAAGTTGCTCACTTAGTCTCCACAAATTTCAGAACCTTTTACTTTTAGGCTTTCTATTTTCTGTTGTAAACCCCCATCTTGCTTTTATTCGCCAGTTATAAGCAATAATGACTTATGTAAAAAAATCTACAGTTGATCACACGGAAGACAGACCGCTGGCAAAATGTTTCGGAATCACATGAAATTTCCATTTTAATTTCTGCAGCAGCAGTGCGCTTGAAAAAATCACTAAAAATCACTGGCTTATGATGACATTGCGCCACGCCTACAAGTAGTTCTAATTGGAAAAAGGAACTAGATTTTATGCAGTACAATATACCATCATCCTCTGTTAAAGTTCTAATTCTGAGAAAAAAGTCCCTGTACGCTGCTAGTTCTGTCACGTCCTTTAGAAGTACTTCGAGAGATTATGGGTTGCTCTTTTTTTCTTGAAATGAATTATTGTTTGAGCGACGGCTGCGTCAAAATTACGAGCTTAACCAAGGTGTGTGAAGGAAAGGAAGCAGCAAGCGTTAAAAGTTGCCCGTTGTGAACAATAATGATGAATAATAAAAAGCGACTCGGTCTCACTTCTAAACTCTGGTTGCCACCGTTTCGAACCAAGCTGTATCCGGTAATATTTTTCGTAAATGAAGAGATCGTCACGAACACTTTCACTTTTTTCCTTCAAAGAGACGAAGAAAACAGCAAGGAAATTTCCTCTTGAAATTCTTCCACTCTTCTTATTTCAGTGGTTTTGCCTGACGTGTGCAGGTTAACGATAACTTCTTGGAATAGAGAACATTTCGTCTACGAGCATCGCTTGCCGCAGTTTGGAATACGCAGACTGTTTGCGCAAAGTCATTCCTTTACCAATGCCCATCTCTTTTTTTTTGTTTCGACCTCATGCTAAAATTCATTTCAATGGTCCTAAAAAAAATACTAAACGTTCATCAGTCTCAACTATAATCGTGAAAACTCTGCGTTGTATTTTAGCTGCCAGTGGTTGGCTTGAGCTTAGTATGACGAATACGACTTCCTGAAGAAAAACGCGTCACATTCACACAAGTTTCAGAAGTTTGCCTATTTGATCGCCGCATAACAGTTGTACAGCATTGAACAATATGATGAACAAACGTAACAAATGCCACAAAAAGCAAGCATGGTTTCGATCCATATCGGCTCTCTCATAAGCACGGCCCACTTACATATGGAAACGCAATGGCAGCTGAGTCTCCAATAATCGTACGACGAACTCTGACATATCATGAGCGGAATAATCATGCATGTTTATTTGTCGGGAAAGACCAACAGTAGTCAGAAAAGGAGACGAATAGAAATTTTATAGTTATTCTCGGAGCAAACTTAGTGACAGGTTGTCTCATTGAATGAACAAAATCAACCTTAAAAAACGCTGTGAAATCTCCAACTCTTCAAAGCACATATTTAAATTTGAAGACATCGCTGGGGCACTGGGACTTTCAAATGACGAAAAGGACCGATTTCCGTAACGTGCAGTCACATTACAGCACTGTGATAGGCAGTAGAAAGTACAACTTCGGCGGAAATACAGCAAGTTCTATTGTCACACTCCAAACAAGATAAGATATGCGGTTGCTGTTGACAGCAAGAGATTTGCGAATATTTCATCCTAGCCTAGACAACGGTTAAAAGTTTTTGAAACGTGATTCCCGTGCCTGCTTCTCCCCACTCCCCCTCCTCATCGATCCCTTTGCTTCTTCCTCCCGACTCTCCTCTCTCCCAGACCGCCCTGCCTGCTCCTTCCGCTCTCCTCCCTTTCATCCCATTCATACCATTATTCACCAGCAATATGCCAGGAAAACTATAAATCAGAAGTAACGAAGAGCTTTTGGTTGGGAAACGGACAGAAACTGTAAAGTACAAAACCGAGTCATTATAAACAATCGCCATTTCGTTTAGAATCTCTTGGTTTAGAATGAACCAATCAGGATAATGCCAAAAAATTTCAGCTGACGTGAGTAAAACCTTGTAAAAGAGCAGCGATGCCACCAACACTTTAAAAAATACTTTCTACTTCGCCATGCCAAACGTCATTCTCAGGTAGAGTCAGCAAAGAGAAAATTATATCGGTAGTGTTTTTATCTCCCTTATGAGCAATCGTTCAGCAAAGCGGCAGTGGTCACCAACTTATTAGAACGTTCTCATCGCTCTGATCTACACACCTCATTATATCGGAAGTGCCAAGTAGATGCTGCTCATTCCCTTGAATCTGTAACCTTCTAGCTTAACCAAGAAAGTAGTACAACTTGATCTCCTGCTCAAGGTAATAAATGAAAAATACAGACAGTCCTATTGCAGTCCAAGTGGCATACGCAACGTGCGAAAATGTTGTTTATGGGCAATGAATTACTGCATATGATAATCTCACCGTAAAAACGGTTGCGAAGATTCAAATTCGATTTCACCAATAAGTCCATTGGGTTGGGTTCACAAAGCAACTGCCTAATGGAACAACAGAGAAATTCTAAAAACCAGCGGGAAAAAAAAGAGACAACAGCATGACGCACAAGGTCCATAAGTAGAATAATACGTCCAATGTACACTCAAGTTCATGATTCCAGAAAGCCTTTTTAGCATGCTAATGACCTTACTATGAAGGTCCCGAAAGCACAGAATTTTAGCATTATGCGACCATCCAAAGAATTTGCACATGTTAGCTCAACATTTGCTTTGAAATACACGAAAATCATTTATAAGCAACGAGGATTGAGTGATTGACATTGCGGCAGTTCACAAGGTTCTTAAATTTATTCTCACTCACAAAGCATGCCTACAGAGTTGTCCAATGAAGTGTACTTCACATGGTTAACTTCAGCGTGCATACCGCACCGACTCTAAGCATCGTAAGCACCCTTGTTTGTCAAAGCAGATCATTATCGATACATCGACCAGCAACCTTATTTGACGGACAATTCATCACCGCAAGAAGAAGACAACTCTTTCTTTAAATGATGGAAGCGCAACGGGAAGAAGCAACTTATACGGCCACAAACTGCGAACCAGTCCTAACAAGGGATTCAACCAGTCCTAACAAGGGATTCAAGGGAGTCGACACGCACTTTTCGAGTCTTTCAGAGCAAGTGGAACGGTGTGACTGTTTTTATTGTGGATTTCGTGAAAAACTGCTTCGATGAATTATCTGTGGCCTCAAGCACACCAGAAGGATTTTGTTGCGCCAACTGGAAATTTCACTGTGATAGTGCAATCTCTTCACCTGTCTGTTGAACACCACATTCTCGCGCCAAGCAAACATTTGTGCAGCCGAGGTGCTGATCGCCCTTCCACTGTTTCGTATTCAAAATCGACGGCGACACAGCCGCTGTATCGTTTTGCGCAAATCAGCGCAGATGCTTCGTGATGCAGTTTCTTACCGAACGGACGCGAAAAGGATGAGTCGAGCACGACAAGCGATCAATCGGTTTACTATGTCCGCCAGTTTGTGCGGATGACCAATCCAGCGAAATGAAGGTGAAAAAAAGGAACAGAGGAGGTTGATGAAGTGAGGTGCGAGGTTAAGCGGACGCGAATGCAAACCTGTGACTGTGGCGTGGCGGCGAAAAGATGAGCATTCGAGAGCATTGCAATGCGAAGCGCAAAAACGCTCGATTAACGCATTGTGCAACGGAAGTAATATTAACGGCTGCGGCCGCCGAAGACAAAGGCCGACGAAAGCGCGAATGTTTCCGAAGAAGATATCATCCAATGAAGACGTCAATGCACATTTTCAAGCACAAAACACCGTCCGGAAGGCACTGCTGTGAAGAAGTGGATGAAAGATGCGTTTTTAATGTCAACAGCACCGAACAGTTCGCAGAGCAAGGAAATCATGGACGAGCTTGAGGTACTTCTCCTTGGAGCCTCATCTCTGCTCTTCAAGTGCTCCACATCAGGGTTTCATCTCCAGTGCTGCATACAGCAATAACGATGCATAAGCTCTGACGTAGCACCAAACCATTAAGGCGGTTGCCGAATAAAGAATTCTTCCATGTGGGCATTGCCACTGTTGATTTGCCACTCCAAATCCCCCGCGCCCTTCAACTAGCATGCCTATGAATGAAACATCCACGAACAATGAAGTGCACAGATGAATAGGAACTTCAAGATGCGCAGAAATTTTACGCTTAGCGATATTTCATGGGTAAACAGGACAAAGACGAATTTTCCAGCAAGCCTTGTTGGAACGGCTGCTATTAAGCATAGTTACTTCATTACTCGCTAGCAACCAATGAAACCGGTTGATATGGTGAAAGGAATTGCAACGGTTTAATGAAAGGAACTGCACATTTGCTTCAGTTCTTCTAGTGGTTTAACCCTTTTACGCATTTCAGTTCTCGCATTTAGCAAAAAGTCACTTGGCTCACTGAGTACTATTTTAAAAATTAACTGATTTCAGATTCCATAGTTCTATTTGCCTCCCGATACTCACTTCATCAAACGTTGCCTTGCAAACGAGCGCATACGACTTCATATAACCGTGAACATGGGATAGCACAATGGAATCGTCCTCAAAGCGTTCCCTAAGACTTTCCATTGGGCTGTTTGGTCGAGGAAATCGCCTGCATGATTTAGTTAAACTAGTACATGAGCGAGAATTATTGAAATCTTTAGAAGCAAATATGGTCTATTCAGCCAACCAAGGGATAAGATGAGAGCTCTGATTTGTAGGGGAAATTTATGAATAAGTATTTATCACACTACATTTTAAATGTTTGTTTGCTGATTTACTCGCGTATAGCGCGTGTCATGAAGCGTAATACGAAATAGCTGATTTCGCTTTATGAAAGAACGGTACTGTCACATGATTACTAATCAGTATTAAATTGTTAGAAAGAGTGATATAACAATAAAATGCTATAAAGGATAAAATTAGGCGGCACTTTTGTAAATGTTCGTTAGATGGTTTCAAAATGCATTGCTGAATCATCCGAAAAGCAAAACAAAAAAAAAATCAACTAACGCTTTCATTCGACAGACAACGAATAGCAACAACAACACACAACGTGACAAAGAATGATCCCTGTAGCGCGCTTACCCGAACAGAACCATTTATTATTGCAAATGACCAACCGCATTCTCTCATACATGAATCCCGTCAACATAATATTACGTTGCCTTGCAAACGAGCGCATACGACTTCATATAACCGTGAACATGGGATAGCACAATGGAATCGTCCTCAAAGCGTTCCCTAAGACTTTCCATTGGGCTGTTTGGTCGAGGAAATCGCCTGCATGATTTAGTTAAACTAGTACATGAGCGAGAATTATTGAAATCTTTAGAAGCAAATATGGTCTATTCAGCCAACCAAGGGATAAGATGAGAGCTCTGATTTGTAGGGGAAATTTATGAATAAGTATTTATCACACTACATTTTAAATGTTTGTTTGCTGATTTACTCGCGTATAGCGCGTGTCATGAAGCGTAATACGAAATAGCTGATTTCGCTTTATGAAAGAACGGTACTGTCACATGATTACTAATCAGTATTAAATTGTTAGAAAGAGTGATATAACAATAAAATGCTATAAAGGATAAAATTAGGCGGCACTTTTGTAAATGTTCGTTAGATGGTTTCAAAATGCATTGCTGAATCATCCGAAAAGCAAAACAAAAAAAAATCAACTAACGCTTTCATTCGACAGACAACGAATAGCAACAACAACACACAACGTGACAAAGAATGATCCCTGTAGCGCGCTTACCCGAACAGAACCATTTATTATTGCAAATGACCAACCGCATTCTCTCATACATGAATCCCGTCAACATAATATTTATAAAAACTCAATCAGAGCTGCTCCCAATCTGATTAAACTGCTTGGGATAGGAAAACTTTATGTGGCCTCCATTCGAAGCTGAAACGATATTAGCCCAACGGATTTCACTAGAGGTTATACAATATACTGCATTACAGGTTTTCGACTACATTAATGATCCTAGGTTTCATTTTCATTCAGTCAGGCAGCGCGCACGCTTTTCTTTGGTAAATGGAAATAGCACTCACAAACGAGACGCATCAGTTACAAAATTAAGCACAAATCCAATGCCAAAAACGATTCCGACTTCAAAATCTGGAATGCTTGTTTCCGCCTCTTATCGTCGATTATCTAACTGCTTCCAATTCGAACCTCTTGATATCTCCACTTCGTGCTTACATGAAATATGCTCGTTAAGCGCACGGGTAATCAACATTTCTCAAACCCAACTTTTCTCATAAAAACCTTATGCTGATATAGACAGAAAGTCTCGCCACCGTTGCAAATGGATTTGAAATAATGTTGCCTTTTGGCATTCCTTCACGTCGCGAGTTCACTCACAAAACGTTTATCGGCAAAATTGAGGCTTGTGATGGAACCTGGTTAGTGCCATGGTACCTACCGCAGTCATCGTCTTGTACAATTAGCGTGGTCATTGTTGCTTTGTTTCCTTCCCGTCAAATCAGCCCGTTGTCGAGAAAACGATTTCGATTGCTTTATCGGTGAGAATCACCCATTCAAGGAACGTTTCCTTTCCGTGACTTTGCCGTGTTTGTTAGAAGACCGTTCTAGATACTAGTGCCGTCGTCGCAGAAGATACGACAAAGTGTTCACATGAAATATTCCGCTTTTTTTTCTCAGTTTAAACGTTCACCCTCAACAGCGAAAAAATGTCGCTGTTTTCGCAGACGTTTGTCTGGTATTGTTTCTGTGGTGGCCAAGAACTAATGACCGTTTCTTTTAAATGGTTTTTAATGACTGCTGTTTTATTGGTTCAGATAGGCCTGGCACTTCTGTGCCACGTAAGCTTACCTAACTTGTTCTTACGCTAATTTTGCACCACTCTGGGACAGTTTTTGCGTAAGCTTAACTAATTTGTTCCTATGATCTATAGCGATTTACCTGAGCCACACTCACCTATGCAAAGAACATTGTTGTTTTTGTCTTCTTTGTTGTTGATACTGCATGGCATCTGCCTTCGAGGGAAGACGCACACCATACCACGTTTTAGTTATGGCGTGAGGCAAAAAAAAGAAACTATCAGCAGTTTTGAAATGCTATGGGAGTCGAGTCAACGCCGTCTAGCCAGTCCCAACGGCACGATTGTCTTTCACACCCTTAATTCGTTTCTCACGAGATGTGCCAAAACCTGATTCTCAAACGTGTTTATCGTGTTTTTTCCTCTATTCGATTTCTCCGAATGAACTGAGAGAGAGAAATCTATCGCTAACTAATGAATGCGATAATATGTTGACACCGTTTAAAACAACTTCTACGTTGCCTAGGATGAGTGTGGCACTCACATACTACACAGACAGTCACCAGAGACACAACTGCAGTTACGCAGAGACTACGGAAGGGATGTTTAATGAGTGACAATGCCCGTGAGAAAAAGTGTTGTGTGCAATTTTTGGTAAGCGGATATGCGACTATTCAAATTATGTCATGATCTGAATTGTTTCCTTTTGTTTACTGCTATTCTCGAGCGTTGACGTCCCTTGCCTACTCTAAACGAACGCATCTCCGGTGGAACCGGTGAGGGTTGTGGTTGTGGAACACTGCAAACGGGCATCTTGATTTATTATACTAATGACATAAAAGCACCTGCAGCACTAAACTTCTTAATACAGCTTTTTTGAAACGTGCGGAAAATTTGTTTTAAGGATGCAGGTTATTTGCGTCTGCTTCATAATATCGAAAGGATAGCTGCATCGGCAAGAAATCTGAAACAGACGATAACACAGTTCGCGGAAGGTAGGTCCAGATTGGACAGACTTTCGGCGAATGGCGAAGGGGCTGAGACGATGGAGACCTGTGAGCGAGCGATGTGAAACTGGGATGATGCACCATAAGGAAGGAGAGGATTCCATATTTACACAGTTCTGGAAATGACGCCAAGAAAAGGGAGGTGAAGGGGACGTCACTGGATAAAAGTAATATGAGCGTCAGAGTAATACAAGCAGCGTCATCCAGAAGCATTGCCAAGCACGAACTATCCGCTTCATGAGTGTGTTCGACAACAATTGAAAAAAGTAGGCCAAATTGCCGCGCGCAATGTTTGGGATTCACCACTCAATACGTCCCTTGATCCCTCTCTCATTACTTTTGAATTTATAATTTTGGAAGATAGAGGAAACACCGGACAACATGGTGCATGACAAGACCCGAAACCACGTCGTCTTAAGTGATGGAGAATGAACGATAAGCGCAAGCCTTAACGATGACCAGCGCTCCCTCGCTATTTTATTTGACTTGGTTGAATGCAACTTTTGTAATTAAAAGATGTAAACTTGTTCAGTGCCTTGTCGCATCTGATTGTTATTTCGACGGGCACGCCTTCATTGTTATAGGGAGGTTGCTATGAACGCAATTTCCGGATCCATAGGCGGTACATTTATATTCCTCCATCGCATAGTCGCATAAGTGCAGCAAGCAAAGGGAGGAGGATAGAAAACACAGTTGGCCTTGCTTGCTCTAATGTGCTCCTGATTCTGAACGCATATTCTTTTCAACATTCCGGTTTTTACGGAATGCTCAGATAAATATTTTTTGGTTGACGCCGACATTCCACATATATTAACTCGAATTTGAAGTTTTTCTCTTTTTCGTCCTCACGCACGGGAGTACGCGTCTTCTTTAAAGAGTACGATTAAAGAGTACTGCTAAAAGAGGATAGGTGGGCAGACTTCGGACCATTTTTGGCTGCCCTGATAACCAATTTCCTCACTACTCGGCATTGGCTTCCATAATACTTCAAATTCTAAGAACTTAGAATCGTCGCCCACTAAATAGGCTACATCGTCTAGATCTTGCGGCGCGGCAAAAAGGCAAACTTTCGATTCTGGACAAAATCAAACCACCATTTTGCCGATGTTGCTAAATAACTAATTAAACAGAAAGTATACATATTACATAGCCAGCTGCCGTTTAAAACAAGCTGTAGCTATCTCAAAACCTTCTGAGGTTTTTTTTGCGGTGATTCAAAATTGCCAAGCAAATCCAAGACTTCTACGTTCGAAGAATCTGAGTTGCACTATTCTCTGCATAACTTGCAAGCCTGCTAAGTTAAAATGACGTTACGTACAAATTGCGCAAAAGTTACAGAGCACTGATCGAGCTCTCCGAAAGTTACGTTGAAAAGTTCACTTGACGATACAATCCCAAAAGAGTACAAACAAACTTCCAGTTGAATGTTTAAGAGGATTGACAGGAAACGATAGCTTCCAATTCGGTTCCGCTTTGATGCGAAACAGTGACTATAATTGGAAATAATATTTCAAAAAAAAGTCGATTTCATTTCAGAGTTGCGAGTAGCATTGGAGCTGTCGCAGAGTTCAAAAACCTTGTTCATCTTTGGATCCATTTTTTAGCCAATACATATCGTAGAAAAAAATTGCAAATCTCAAGCAGTCTGTACAAGAATACCAACTGGAAACGCTTTTGATTTTTCATGAGGTTTTGCTTCGTTGCCTTCCTTCTGTGGGATCTTAGGTGCAACCATATAATACACATACACACAGTCGCCAAATGGAACTTCCTGGTCGTATTTGCTGTAAAGACGTAAAAGTTCGGTTCCGCAACACCACACATAAGCCGCTGCTACTAAATGAACAGATACAAGTTATTCGACGCACATTTTCTGACCTTCCTATCGCTTACCCCTCAGACTCCCTCCAATTATTGCTTACTGTTGCTTCGCTAATCTTTTGCAGCACAATTGGCGCTTTCACTGGTACAAACGCTCTGTTTTAATGAAATAACTGATTACACAAGCAAACGGAAAGTGGATAGAAAAAACTCGGCAGCAATTTATAGCGTTGCGCGTTCAGCTGAAGTCAGTTATTACATATAAGAGAACCACTTTTCATAACAACATATTAATCCGTAAAGCTGCCATAAAGTCCAACCTGAGCGGCCACGAATTCAGGGGCGTTTGGGAACTATCGCATCAAGCTCCGTGTTGAAAATGAACCTATGAAGCCATTTTATGGGCACAGGACCTAAAATTCTTATCTATACGACTGCTGAAACATTTCAACACCAAGACATGTTTGAAAACGAGAGTGAACAAGGAAGGCAGGAACAAATTTTAAGCATCTTCAAACGTGGACCACAGGCCCGCATAGTTAACTTAGAATCTGAAGTAGTAGCCGAATGATGCAAAGTTTTAGCACCACACATAATTGTTGGCCGCCCATCCAAGCGTGCTTTTCGAAAATTTCAGAAATATCGAGGGAACAATCAGATGAGAATAAGTTATACAGGAAAATGCAATCACGTTGCCTACTCCATTCCCTAGATATGTCCCAACCACTATAACTATTTAAGTTTATGAAGCCATAGAAATTAGTGCAAAAATGAGAAGGCCATTACGTTCTTAAATGAGACGCATTAATCGCACAGTGGTGGGAACGTTCATTTTACGCCAAAGCGCGGTGGTGTTCTTATCGTCAGCCATCGAATTTTGACGGCCAACTACCACATGAGACTGCTTAACTATCACAACGGCAGGCTGCGAAGGAGGCAGGAAGGAAGGGAGGGGAGAGGGTCAAATTAGGAAATCACCCATCCCACCTGCTTCACACGGCACAAGGAAGAATCTTTTTCAAGCTTCGGTGGATTTTTTATTGGATTTAGAAAATGCCAAAAATAAGTTACTTAACCAAACGAAAGAAACCATCCTTGTTTCTCTTTAAAACCCGAAAATTATTCTCGAAATGCCGAAATTCTTTCGCTCTCATTTAATCATCTGAGCCAAAACCACTCCTTCACAAATCACTGCTAAAGTAGCCAAGGCAAATGGGTATTCTCCGATGCCTATATATACAGCATGAAAGCAACGTTTTAAAATATCACCGCATCACAAATAGCTATCGCAACGCCTCGAACAGGGTCACCTCATGGTTTCATTAAAAAAAGAAGCCTTCCGATGTTTTCTCAAGGCGACCTCTTTCATTCTTATATCCAAAATACGCCTCCAAACATTACAACACTTTCATTTACCTATCGATCATTTCTCCTCCCTTACCCCTCACCTACCTTCCACTGTATACTTGAACAACTACTATTTGCTGAAAAGTTCCCAAGAGGCAATTGAACGATAGCTCTTGTTAGCTACAAACTGCCGAGAAAGAAATAAGTTGCAAGACTTATCCACTGAATGTTTAACGCATCGCCATATACATTCGATGAAGCATTTCCAAGGAAGAGTAATTAGACTATGTAAGGAAAGCGAGTTCGCTGATTATGGTAAAGAGCGAAATTCACATCAAAACGGTTGAAGTAGAGAAAGAATATGTATGCGGTGTTCACATAGTGCGATCGGCATATCCGACACTGAATCGACAGGACACGGACCTCTATGACATTACTGTACCAAAAATACTGCAGAAAGAAAAATTTAGTCGAAACGTTTAAGAAACTGGTTAATTCCGGCAAAATTCCTTTAAAAAAGTTTAGGAGGTACACTAAATTTCAAGAAAAATTCGTTAAAGGTTTGCGCGGTTCCTTATATTCACAAAAAAATCTGTGAAAAAAAATAGCTGAATTGGAAAATTTTCGAAAAAAAATCATTACTTTCAGAAGCCTCGAAAAGCATGAAGATACTGGGATTGTTTCTTCAATTCGTACGAGCTAAAGAAAGACAGTGGTGGTTTCACGGAACACATAGAAGAGAGACTTCTGTGATTTAGATGAAAAGATTTCGCTGGCGTATGCTCACAAATCCAGCATCGTACCCAACGTTCACAAAAACCAACAAATAATGAAAACTCCAACGTTTCGCATGCAAAATCTCGAAAAGAAAAAAATGCAGCAACCGTTTGCAAAAGTTATGAACAAATACGGAGGGTGTGTTGTTGTTAAGATCCATAAAAAGCTTGGAAGAAACAGTTATATTTTGCCCATATTATTCAACGATTTAAAAGATAATTTGAAGGATATGATGCAATCTTATTAGAACTGGTAGTTATTCAATGATGTTTTTCCCATCACCAATGATACTTTTTTAAAAATTTCTTAGGGTTACAAAGCAGTCTTTTTGTTGATGAAACTCATAAATGATTTGAAAAATATGATCGATTTTAGCCAAATTTATTTAAAAAAGTCTCAATATCGGCAACAGTGCTGAAGGGTTGGAAGTTTGGATCAACTAGTTCAAAAGTTGCTTTCTGGCACCACTGCAGTTTTGCCGCACGGGAGTCGCAAAGACCATCACAGCTCAAGCGAAGCGAGAACCTATCTCTTCCCTTCCGCGGCAGAACACCGATGAATATCGCCGCTATATGAACGCACACCTCTTTGTTAGTTTAGGATAAGGCACAACGCTTTCACGGTTGCCAAGATTTCACGAACCACATAACAATCAGAACAACAGCAAAATCCACTCTCAACAAACAATGAACGAGACAAGGTATGCACCCATCATGTGAACTTCCTCATTGCAGAGGCAACCTCCTCAACGTTTCACTGCAGTCTTCTGAAAGCCCGAACTAAATTTGGTTTCGAAGTCTGTCACGCAGAGTAAATTCTGTATGCCTAGCGCACGCGGTTAGCTGGCTTCATTTTTTTTTCCGCTGGACGAACGCACAAACGCTGAAAGGCGTACAGCCAGGACCGAACAAAGTTTTTCCAGAGTTACTTGCGGAATGCATTATTTTCAGGAATTCAAGGCAATCGAACTGCAAACCGATGAATCTACGCACCTGAACAATACTTATTTCACGCAGAAGATGCAACTCTGAGTCGTCACCCGAATGAGAATCCATTCATTGATCAGCCGCCATTTCGGCACGAATATTTAAAGGAAGGATATATTCTGCAGGTGACTTGTATCGCATAATTAGTTGCTGGAAGTCTGAACAATCGAAGAATGCAATAATGTGCATAAGTGAAATCTATCAACATAATTTACACCAGCTTCCCTAGCACGAACAAACAAAAGAAAAAGCAGAAAAAAACTGGACTTACGGATAATTCGAAACAGCCAGCTGAACTGGGAAGGCGGTGAGCTGGGAGCTCTCTCGGCGAACGCACAAAAAAAGGAGAGGGGGTCGATCGCGAGGCGACCACTGGCTCTTGGAGCTCTAAAAATGCTCTCTTTTACCATTGATTCTACGAAACAACAGTTTAACAACGCTATGAACAGTACACTACGTTAACTTCGCTCTTTTAGAGGCACGTGAAAAAAAAAGAAAGTATTTATTCGCGAATATTCTTGGCAACTTTGTGAACAAACGGATCCCTTCCTGTTCAACAGGTGAACAGGTTTCGTTCGCAGCTATATTATACGCTCCAATTTTCTACAAGGCATTCTATTTTGGGGTGACCAACTTATTCTACCTGGAGGTTTCATTTCCTTTCCTCGATATATGAGCTTGATGATAACGCGCTAGCGGTCATATTATTCTTATTCAAATAACGAACAATAGCCAATAATCATCAGGCATGTGTTGTGATGTACTTGAAGCAACTTCGAACGCTGCTTTTTAAAATGCGATCCATTTACCGATTGGCCATTAGATTTTCATCAGTCACATATTTTAAAAAATTTTCAACAGCTTACGAGCCTATTCGTAAGTAAACAGCATCGATTTCGTGTGCGGTTATCCACTGCTGTAAAATGAACAAGTCTGAACCTAATGGAAACACCTTCGTGCCTAGAAAGTTCTATTCGAAGCTCTACCAGAATGTTGGAAATTCGCACTTTTAAAGATAGCACAAAGTACGAGCTAATCATCACTTCATTACAGCTGAAGTAGATTACGAATTTATAGTCCTCTTCAGTCTGACATCATAACGCTTTAAAATTCGCTAATGTAAGGAAAATATTTAATTATTTTTGTGAAATGGCCCAGAAATTGGATATCTTCTGATGTTTCCTTAAAGAATCCGATCGCATAAGAGGTCAACCGAAAAAGTTGTACAGAATTCGAAAATTCCATTTGGTGAATCCAAAACCTCGGCCTTTGAAGATCTGCTAAAAACCCGACTATCGGCAAAGTCGAACACATTGCACAAAAATGTTTTGATACTTTTTAAATAAAGGACAAGCTTTAGAAAAGCTTCACTGAAATTTTTAGAAAACTGTGCGCGCTACAGTGCAGCAGACAACAAAACTTGTAATATAGGAACAGTTTTCGACATAGTATACATCAAAAACTGGTTTAGGAAACCGTATTTCAATTTTGGCGAGACGATTAAACCGTAATTTTCATTTGTTTATAGCAGGAAACAGAAACCGTAACATTTTGAAAGAATATTGAAATCTGAAAACGTTCTCTCGAATGGTCGAAAACAATCTCTAAACAATTAGCTTTCAATGAGATTCGACAATTCACAACATGTTATGACCCACTATTATAGTACCTTCGTAAATTTCATACGAATTTCTTAGGAACCTAATATTCCAGAGGAAGTGGCTCGTATTTTCGAAATCAGCGTCTGAAACTAGTTCGGAAAAGTTGTATTTCATTGCTACGGTGATGAAGGTTGGCAAACCAAATGCCGAAACTCGGCCACAGTTCGTTCCCCATGCAGATCCGCTAGGAATTTCATGTATGAGTGCTCATCACTGGACTTTTATAAATGCACGCAACGGTTTGAAAGTTGCTACATTATCTTGTCAAGCGACAAATGTAGTACTAACTGGACGCTCAGTTTATCAATCTAACTCAACTAAAGGGAAGGCGAATAAGCAAAAGAGAGCAAATCATAAGGTCAACTATACACGCGCTTAATTTCGTGATTTAACAAATAGTTTATACGGCCGAGAGTCAAAGAAAGATGAACATATGTAAGCCAGACAGTAGGAGACAGCGCCGCAACAATACCTCAATTACCTGCGATTTCTTAAAAAATTTCGTTGATTGCGAGACGATATTTATATGAGAGTGGCCAACCTCACTTCTTACAAAGACTTCTCATTTTTTGTTTTCGAAATCATTAGCACAGGAATACAGTGGATCGTGAAGTGCATGATTCCACGATTTAAAGAAAAAAAAACTATTACATACCCCAAGGTAATGGCGGTGAAGAAAGTGTGAGAAGTGTACGACTGCTGCAATATTCAGCCACTTACACAAGCGCTCTGTACAGTTTCGGAAATATGCTTTTGTGCTTCATTGATCATGCGTTACTGTACGCGCGACCAGTTAATCATCTTAATGTGCAACAAATCTTGAAAAAAAAAAACGCGACTGGGCGAGACAAGTTGGATTTCTTCTACTTCAAGCCGCTGCATTCATCGGAAAATCGCTTGAAACTGAAACGTTTTGAAGCTCTCTCTCATCGACTTCGTTGATTTTATTTTAATTACTTTCTGTTTCCCTTTCATCAAAGATATTGCTCACAAAATCACCACGAAATCCAGGCCTTTTATAGCTGACGCTGTAAACTGATCTAACACGTACGCGCGATTTCCTCACTTTTGCGACGGCTGATTCAACAATTGGGTCCAACTGGTTGTTGTCAGCGCATATTTGATGCTGCAGCGAAAGTGAGCACTGCAATCAATGGCCCATACCACAAGTTCACTTGGTGTCTGGTCGTCTTTCCATTATTATGTTATACGGATGCTGAGGCCGACAGAATAAAAACAGAGCTCTTCTTAAGATAAAATTTGCCCCTAAAGGTTCCTTATTTTTCTAAAATCGTTAACGTTTCCAACTGCTAATCAACCGTCCAAACAACTCAAGTACAACATATGAAGACGCTACCAACTATTTCCTAAATTGCTACTGTGACAGCTCTAATTTGCCTGTGCTATGCTCCTATTAAGCGCAACTCATTTTTTCGCAGAAGTTTCACGGCCACAACTAATTAAAACCATCCCAACTTTCAAATCTTACCAGCCATTTCGAAGGACAAGCACAATTTGATGATTATATCAGCGTAAACGTTCTTTGAAACCTTTGGTAAAAATAATCTTTGCTTACAGGCCGCCCCGTAACTGCTAAGGATGGCAAAGAACTTGAGTGGATAATGTTTTTATAAAGAATAAGACGCTGTTCGGTCGACCAGAGGTCACAGAAGAAAGTTTGAATTGTTGCTTATAGCCGAAGTAAGTTTCACCTAACCAACGAAGTTACACTCTGAATCGAACCATATGACGTGCAGATTTCAATTGAAAATAAGCATGAAAAAGAAAAGCTGCGCCATTGAAACATCAATAGTGATGATTTGCGCTTAGCAATTCCTAATACTTAAAAGCGTATATTTATATTGCTCATAAAAGTACAAAGAGACATCGACGATACAACGGATCATTCTTGGATAAAGCCATGCGAATGGTATAAACGCTCGCTTATGGTTGATACTTGCCCTTTAGCGTCAATTATCGTTGAAAACAAATAACGCTGATGAAGCAGAAAAACGATTTTCGATAGAACATGTTCAAGTTTATTTTTTTGATCTCAATAAGCTTCATCTAGTCGGAACGCCAAATCGTGTTCACTAGTGCTGCAATAGAATCAAGTGGTGAATCAATACTCCTATTTTGTTCATTAACCGGCCACCACTGACTCTCTCAGCAACTTTCGACTCCGCCCTCTTAGAGGAAGAAAAAAACCTTCAGATAGAGGATAAAGCAGTTGATAAAGAAATATAAATATTTCTTCAACAACGCCTAGAAATCAGCGAAAAACGCGCACAGTAATGGAACGAGTAGAGAGTGAGATCAAGACTTACTAGATTGCGATTGCTGCACAACAAGTTCAGCTGAGCAACTCTCACATTTCATTTAATCTATTGCGATCAATAACAGTTAAGTAATACTACATCTCTCATTTCGTATAGTCAAATAAATATTTTCAACTGACGGTGGTGACGATGTCACCAAAATTTATAGTGTTCGCACCATTTCGCAATTATGGATTTTTAAGAAGAGGCAAACAACGAGAATTCAATAAGACAACGAAAGCAGCGAAACGGAGAAATAATGGGCACAGGTAAGTGTATTTATTAGGTAAGCAATACTTTGCTTCCTTGCTCACACAGTTTTCAACTGAGTCAACATTTGCTTCTTATTAGAGAAATGAATAATACTGAATAACCGAGCCAAAACAATGAACGTATTTATGAAAAACTAAAAAAAATAAATGAAAAATCAATTGTTTGTCTATGTTTGTTATAGCAAAGCGCACATCATCACAAGCACGGGTTTCATATATACCTAGAACGTTCATTTAGCTGAACAATAGGAATAAGTGGCCCTCATAAACTGCAGCTCTCAAACAGAACGCAATGAGCTGAGACGATAAGCACAGTTTGTTTTTGGAGCACGCCATATCGAAATAAGAGATAACTGAAAAAACATGAAGCCAAGAAATTTTTTTTCCAAAGTCCTCGTTAAAATTGTTCCCCTCCTCCTTTTGAGTCCAATTGATTAGCGTTGTACTAGCTCCAGAATCAAGAAACCGAACAAAAAAAAACTGCTGCTAGGGCGATGGAACAGGTGGTGAGTAGTGTGCAGGTGCATGGATGTAAGATGCAAGAAAGAACGATTCACAGGCACAAGAACTTCAACAGATCACAGGGCACGTCAACGAAAACGAACGTAGCACTCGAAACGATGATAGCTACCCCATGCAGCTTCCTTATCGAGACATCGAGACATCGAGACACCGAAAAAAAAAAACGCGTTTGCCGTACGTGCCAAGCAGTCACTACTACAAGCGGGCAGTCTCTCGCACTGAATAGCAACCCTCTCAGTTTCATAGACATTTGCCTCGATTACACATGTTGGAAGCGACCTCTTAATAGATCTACAGTCCGAAGTTTTGCACTAACGAAACTATCTGATTATTTGCGTTCGTGGATGAAGCGCATAAACGTCACAACCCTAATGTGTCACAATCAATGCAAAATCTTTATGAAAACCGTCAACAGCAGGGTGATCAGTAACTCGTTAACACTGTTAACGTTCGCAGATCAATGAGCTTTCATTACGGCCTGAGTTCGATAAAACAGCAAATTTCACCATTCCCAGAAACAGACAAATCATAGAGCAAACAATTTCTGGCAGCATCAAAGCAAGGCTGTAACAACAGTAGCAAATCTAATATCAATCCGTTTTCCAGAGATTTCTTCCATTCTAGACGTCTGGACAATGTGTCATCTGCCAAAAATTCCATCCAAATATGCAACGCTATTTTAACAGACCGCCTCGTCAGTGACGACAGCGATTGCCGTTAATCGAGATTCACATCAGAAAAGGCCAAGTGGCGAAAATGAGCCAACACGCAGTTGTCAGATGCTTTGCCACAATGTAGTCTAAATACACGCCTGCCACATACATTACATTTTCATAAATTCCCATACATTAAACAAGCCCATGATGGCTCAAACACAACGTCCCCAATAGGTATGACAGTAGCAGGGCCAGCCCTACTTCGTGAGCATAAAAATTCCTGATCAGTTGAGATAGAACCGAAACGTAATTACCATCGTGTGCCAAAGGAATGAATACGGTTGAGTGAGAATGAGGAAGCGCGATTACACACATGATTTGTTTTAAACTATGATTCATTATGGGCTCAACCGCACCGCTTGGTTATGGTGCGCTACTGGTTTTCATTTCCCGTTTACTTGGCTTGCATAGTGGTATAATACCTTTACTACTCATAGATGATATGAGTTCATCCTCACTAAACTACTTAATGGAATCCAGCGAGACACTACGAGATCATATGCGGCTCTATGGATTTACATATACAAAATGCAAACAACTTTCCTGTTAGCTAATTTCCCATGTGCCATAGATCATTCAAGAATTCATAAAGCGCTCCTACATTTTGTTTGGAAGCCCGCGCAATGACGTCCATACACTGCCATTTCTAACTTTCGTCATGATCGGTTTTCCTCTTTAGTAAGCTGAAACTATGACGGGTAAACACACACAGATACACACATACATAAATACGCATTGACATGACCGTATGCTCTTTTGCGAGGATAAGCGAATTAAAAACGTCATCGATGCCTGGTGAACTTCTGATGTCAGGCACATTGGATGAGCAAGATATGGGATTCACTTAGTAGAGGTTTATTCAGTTGATATAGTTGGTTCGAAGCGGTGTGCTGTATAATGATGAAGAGGATCTCACTCGATACTAGTTCAAGACAATCTTGTTCTCACTGCTGAAAACTCTTTTTTACGATGAAACATCTCGCAATAGTGGAACCATGCTGCATTTCACCGCCGTTTTTTTTTTCTTAATCGCTGTTAGTCGCAAGAAATCGCCGTTTTCCTAATTATACCCCTCAATAGACCAATAAGTTCAGAAAAAAAAAGGGATTTTTTCGAACAAGCAAAACATCTCGACAGTCATCCCATCCCGTATAATAACTTTTTCGCAACAGCTGAAACTGTGAACTACTATTTGTGATTTCGGCAAAAACACTTTTCCTGTTAACCGTCAACCGAGATTCAACGAGAGTGTTATGGGAACTGGTAAGGACAGCATTTACATAATTCAATTTCCTAACGCAACAGATCAACCTTTTGGGATTCCAACCGTTAAGATTTACTCTCCAGCTAAACGAATACCATCATGTTTTGCTCTCTCCAATAAACCATTTTTTGCAGTCGTACCCGAGCTTTTAGTAATAACATAGTTGAGCAAAGCCGCAGGGTTCGAAGAACTGCGATAATGATGTTTAGGGGTACTGGTACTATTCGTACTCCTAATCATCATCCTTCTCGTTCTTTCTGTACTGTAGGTTTGCTTAACTCAATCATTACTAATGACTCAGGCATCGCAGTTTACAAGCGACCAACTCTTTTGTAACACAAAGCGCACCATTGTTTTCGTGTTCTTTGCGCTTCTCAGAGTAGCGAAATCGCATGGATCGTCGCGTGCACGCGACTGTATGCCCGCGTGCACAAATGTATTTGTGCTTGCAAGCAAAATATGTGACTCCAAACAAAATAACGCGGCAAAAGAGTTAATCTTGCAAAAAAAGTCACAACCAATTTGATTTCCTGACACTAAAATATGGGCTTATACGTTGCACAACATACAGTATTAATTCATACAGCCCACCGCAAAATTACAGCATAAATTAAATACAGCTCTAGATACGAATGTCTAGATGAGCAATGAGGAATTTTGAGGAAAAAAAAAGGCGCTTTCTGAAAAGCCGATTTAAAAAGTCCAATAAGTGAAGAACGCTAAGCTGCATAGAAAAATAACTGCTTGAACTGCGATCAACAAGTCGTGGTCCTTCATGAAGACTATGAGGCGGTGTTAATAAAACACGTTAGCGAAATCAAAATTGCTGTAGCTGTTACACACAATTCTACGTAATTCTTGCGCTTGGTTTACCAAAATTTTCTATTTTCCATCCAGAAATCCATAGTCTGAGTCGTTATGGCTGCTGTCTGCGTCGTTCTTCGGCGGAAAAGTTCTGTTTGCTGCCCACGATTAGAAATTCATGACATTCATTCCCCTGCTCTGCGGTTCTCGTCTAGTTATTTTAGATATGTCACAGCTCACTTCGAAACTTATCGACTGTATATAGACTTTGTTCGGAGTCCCTGCCATATCATGGACTACATTTGCCAAGTTCCACTGCGACATCTTTTGTGGTTCGCGAATTGAAACCATTGGACAGATAGATCAGCATATAAATGGCAAGCTTTCTTGGCGAAAAAAAAAAGCAGCGAGTCTACTAGTAACACCAGAAAATGGCAGCTGAAATTGCATAGGTTAGCTTCTGTTAGTGCAGAGTGCATTAAGATGCACGTTCATGAGTTTAGCAACACTGGGTTTTGTCAGCTGTAATAAGTGAATGTTTTTTGCAAGCTGAATCAATACACTCAGAAAGGATAGACAGATTCTGATCGTTCGAAAGTGGAACAGAGATGAAAAGCGAGCTTTCAATAAGCGAATCGACAATCAGCTAAGTTTGCGAGAATTGCAATTTTCACGAATATAATTTTGCTCCACGGTTAATACATATACTGGATGAGTGAAGCTGATTCTGCAACTTTCGCACTCAGCTTTTAAACAGTAATCAGTTCGATGCTATTTATCTGAATACTTCCTGTAAAAGCATTCAGCTCGCGATTCTAACTCTTTCAATTGGTATTGAAGAAAAAGACAGAGACAGAATGCTGGCGCATTCGAATAAAGCAACTTTCAGAGGCCCCTTGGCTTGTGCAAAAACAAATCGAGTAACGATTAGGCGCGCCTTCCTATCGAAAAGGCTCAAGACAGCAGGGAGTGGGCCGCCTGCAGTTGGCACTGCGCTGCCCCACTTGCCAGTCCAATACTCGTTTAAACAAATTCTTCTAGTTTATTTTTATTCCAGCGATTTGTATGCTCCTTAATAGCTTCCAAGCCAAAATACTGAAGCAGTGTGTCAAACTCATGAACTCGAGTGAAGGCCAAACTTCGAAAGAAGCTTCTCTTTGACAGGCCATCTCATTTCCTCGCACCTTACTCCTAGTCGCCCTTTCTCAAAATGACCACTGAAGCTCTAAGCCCTTCATGTAAACTTGCATGTAACCTTCAACCGAGGTTACACGCAAGCTACTCGGCAACAAATTTCTCCAATCATTCTCACATTTACTGTGAGAGATCTTGATGAAAATCGGAAAAACATAAAAATCACTTTTTCAGTGTTAGTTAAGGAATAAGGCAGAAAATCTAGCGAGTTTGAAACGCAGAAAGCGTTACTGCAAAATAAAAAAGAATTTATATTTAGACTAGAGAGTGCCGTGAAAGCGAATCGAAAAAGCGGGTGAGGTGGGTGCCGTGAAGCGAACCGAAAAAGCGGAGTGAGGTGGGTGGCGGACATATCCTGGAAATCGAGAACTGCAAATCTCAAAATAAGTTTAAAACTGAATAAGACCACGAATGTTTTTAAACGAATTGCGCTAGCGCTATTCGTTTAAACGGAAGCCTTCGTTTTTCAAAAAAATCCCCGAATTTCAATTGCTGAATTGCGCGTGCCAGTGCTGGGAGTACGACGCCCCATACTATATAGTGAAAGAAGTAAATGCATCTAATGCGGATTATCAAAAGTCTCACGAAGAAATAGCAATGGTACCCACTGCAAGTAATATAAGAATACATCTCAGATTAAATAGCGAAGAAAAAAACGGAAAAACAGATTCGCAAAGATAAATTCATGAGAAATTTCATGTTTTCAAGTACCTAATGCGATAAGGAAGTCATGAAGTGTTTACATCAAAAAAAAAAATTTGCATCCATATTGCGAATAGTTGGGTCAATTGGAAGCTGCTTTGGAGCCCAATTTATGCCATAATGAAGCCCAACGAGAAAGATGGCATTTAAACAGCAAAGGAGCATCGCAAGCAAGCTTTTTTGAGTGACAGATAAACCGACACACACAGCAACACAACAGGCTGGAAATGGCCGCCGATCAAGCAAGTGTACTATCGGCAACAAATAACAAGAAAACCCCCCGAATCGGGTCGAGCAAAAATCGCTGGTAGCATTTGGTCGAACGTTGGCGGTAAGGAGTGCAGAAACGAGTTGCAGAGGCAACAGTGCAACGCGAGGACGTGTCGCGCGCGTGTGCTCGTCGTAGAAAAAAACGGCTGCAAAAAGTGGGCGGAGCTCTGAGTGCTTTGGAGGAAGCTGGCTGCGAGCAAGGAAGGCTTGCACGAGGCGGCTGCACCTCTAACTTAACTAAAAGAATGTTCGCGCGGCCACATTCGCTATCAACGCAATGCGTCATAGTGTGTGCACTGTGTTTTGCACGTCGAGTCGAGAGTTGAAAAGAGCGCCCCAAAAAGTGCACATTTCACAAATTCGATACACCACTAGACGGGTTTATTGCGACACTTAGCGCAACCAAAACATCCACGCTCAACAAAACAATAAGAGAGCGGAGTGAGACAAAAAAACGCAATTCAAAAAAAAACAAACAATTCCTGTCGAATGCAGCTGCGAAAAAAACCGATTGGCATTTCGCTGCAGCAAGACCTCACCAACCTTCCCCCC
>JPKZ01001964.1:177975-195782 GCA_000803305.1 Toxocara canis | reverse complement strand
CACCACCGCTTTCAGCACTATTCCCCTGTGTCGTCGCACTCAACGCACAGCGCTCATTCGTTCTGCCTTTGCATTCCGCTACCTCATTTAGCTTCCGTATTGCAAGTTACGTCACACGCCTCCTTGATCTCCTTAATTTCTAAAGCCTCTTCCAGCTTATCACATATTCGTCAACTCATGAACGAGGTTTTTACTGTAAATAACGCCTCCTCACTTCTTTGCTGGGTGGGGAAAATCACAATGGAGTGGTCTTATCTTGAAGTGATGGATAAAATTTCTCAAAAATTAAACATCCATCTGCAAAGAAGCGTTTAAATCTAGGAAACACTCTAATGGATTCATCACTTCATGGTTTATGACTTGAATAAAATTGATGCTATCTTCCAAGGATTCTGAGATCCTGTCCCCTAAGGCGCACTTCAAATTGATGGTTTACTTGATCTTTTAAATTTCATCCAGTGCTTATTTTTTGGATTTTATCGATGAGTTGGTGCAATTTGCTCTCTTCATACATTTTTGTATAGATTTATTCATAAAATTTTCAATAATGGGACAATATTACTTGAACATATCACCTTTGACTTCGTGATTAAAACACTTTTCTAGAAATATTTTGTTCACTGCAATAATGCTTGATCACATATTTTTTCTTGAAGTTTTTTCAAGTTTTTCAGTAAAAAATGATGAGAAGGGGTGATGGTGATTACTGAAGGTGAAGTTTTCCCTCGTGAAATTTTTCATTCGAGCTCCTTTCGATAAGGAAATTGCTTCTACGCGGCACGTTTTCGGGGTAAGGTATGCAAAACGGTTATTCATTCGTATGTCCCCAACCAATGTTCTCTCGGATAACAAAAATTTGTTCAAATAATCATCTGAAGGGTTCACTTTAATATTTATCTGTACAGATTTCCAGTTGTCTGTTTTTTTTTGAAATATTTGCGAATCGCCCGAAATGCGCAGCTAATTCGCTTCCATTTTTTCGCATATGCTTTCATTTTTACGTTCAGTGATGTTCGTTGTTCTGAGCCTACGAGCAGCAATGGATTCATGTCTCAGAATTGTTCTTCTTGAGAATGCCAACTATATTTTGATAGAGATCGTTCGTTAAGAGTATTGCTTGGGTCCACGAAGCGAACACTCAATGAGGTGCCTTATGCTGATGTGATGTCACCACTTTGGGAATGCCTAAATAAAGTAAACAATTATAAAAACAAAATGTACCCATATCTTTAATACGGACCGCTGTTCGTTATGGGTGTGCACGAAAACAACAGCTGATCACTTCACGATGCTGCCTGCCTTTGCGCTTGTAATCACATACTGCAGATTTCTCATTGCTTTATCATTTTTGAATATACCAGCTCGCCTGTGCTCGCCCATTTCAGTCTATTTTGTCTTTTTTTTTCACACCTATAAAACATGGTTTGTTCGTTTGTTGCAAAAGTTTCCATCAGAAGATTTATAAGTTATTTCTTTTGTTATCTAGTGGCAGCAACAGTTTCCAGTCCCGCAGTAGCAGTAACAACCTTCCCATTACATAGTAGCAGTAACAATTTTCCTCTTCCGCAGTGACAGTAATAAGTTCCCCGTTCCGCAGTAGCAGCAGCCATTTTTCTGTTCCGCAATAACAGTAATGATTTTCCTGTTCCGTAATAGCAGCAATGTTTCCCGTTCCACAGTAGCAGTGACAATTTTTCGCTTCCACGATAGTAGTAACAATTCTCTCGTTCCACAGTATCAATAACAACTGTCTTGTTCTGCAATAGCAATAAAAAAGTTTCCGTTCCGCAGTGGCAGCAACAATTTTCCGTTTCGCAGTAGCAGTAGGTTTTCCCGTTCCACAGTAGTGGCAATGATTTTCCCGTTTCGCAGTAGCAGTAACGATTTTCCCGTTCCGCAGTAGCAGTAAGAATTTTCCTGTTTCGCAATCACTGTCCAAATCTTAGACAAACGAAAACGTGATTTATTTATTTTTAAAAATGACCATGAACAGAACATTTTCGTGATCACTGCAGTTCTAATTTCATCAAACTGGCCGAAGGCGTCCGCTGCTAAGCGCTTAGGAGATGAAAGAATTACTGGTGTGCCGCGATAAGAATGTCAGGATGGGGATCACAGGGTAACATTGTTTCATGCTAAGAATCTTCAATTTGCAATCGTCTTTGCAGTAACTTAGGGACGACATCATAAGTGTTTCCCTGTTTGAAAACGCTATTAAATAAAAACGTCTGCCTCTGCCACCGCATCAAAAACAACAACAAAAAAAATGCAATTGTTGTTTGGTAGAGCGTGTACTCAACAAAGCCTTATCAAAAATTTGACGTACTCTCAGTGAATGAGAGTCGATGACATATCGGCTTGCATTTGAAGACACCCTCACCCAAGTTTAACGATAAACGCATACCTCTGACAAATGTCGGCCAAAACCTTCCCAACAGATACTAAATCGGACAAAAAACTGTTGAGTGTGCCTGGCCTGCCAGGTCATATCGTGGTAGCTACCACGGTTCTTGAAGACAGCATCTCGACATAATGCGCCGCTGCGACGACAAAAACCTTATAAGATGCCTCAAAGCGTTGATGCACTCTATGCGTACAACATCTTGGTGGAAGTTCGTTGATGCAATCCTACAGAGTCTGTACATCTCAGTAGCAGAAAGTACGTCTGCGTTTCCTTCTGAAGCGCAAGCGAATATTTTTCAAATGTACACTGCGCTCAGAAACAAAGTGAAAGCGAAACTGATAACGAAGACGAGTCTCTATTGCTAATGGAGTCGTACATACAACGCAAACGCAAACGGGCACAGATTTCTGTCCATACGAGCAAAAACGTTCGCAACGTGCTAGCCCAAACAGGAAAGAATTGAGTAACTGCTATTCAGTGAAGTTCAGCGCTTTTCGTAAACATCCATTCTACAACGTCTCACAAAAACCACGTAATAC
Organism: Toxocara canis; assembly: GCA_000803305.1. NCBI lineage: Eukaryota > Metazoa > Nematoda > Chromadorea > Rhabditida > Toxocaridae > Toxocara > Toxocara canis. Next base: position 192,839 of record JPKZ01001964.1, on the reverse strand, counting down.
AGCAATCGGCGAAACTGAATGTAGTCTTGCTGAGTATGCTCGGTTATAATTATTGCGGGAAGTCTTCCTTTATCTATGTGGAGAATGCTGGTTCATAAGAATGAAGCAGGAATTCTTAAAAATTCCCACTTCAGCAATCACCCCGCGTGAAGCTGAGGAAGCAATTTCACTACATTTGCAGCAATGTGTGCCTGGAAGAAATGCCACCATTCACGTAAAAAGAAGTCATCATTCATAGTTGTCGAGAACACCACCCTAACAGAACCTCGACACAAATAAGTAAGGCTGTAATCCAGTGGAAGGGGTACGTTTACTTTTTTTTTTGGCATTATTCCGCTGTAAGTTGGAGCTTGCTAGTGGACCGCATTATTGAGCATTCTCCCGAGCTTAGTTCCTATTGCAAGATACAGTATCTAACGCTAACTGGTGACATCGAAAAATTGCCCATTCTATTCGTATTATTCACGTAAGCGTTTGATTGGCAACAGCGCCTTATGAGCGCCCGCAACGTGAGACTTGATCGAAGCTTTAGGAAGTATCATTTTACTTCACAGTTTATACGACCGCAAAAAAAGATAGCCAACAGCACTCATAAGTAGCATCTACCAGTGTCGTAAGCAGCAAAACGTTGCTTCCAGGGTTAACACACGTACTCATGAAGTATACAAACGTCGGCATGCTTTTTTTTTTTTAAATCGACAGCCCCTTCAGCAGTCAAGCGTTGAGTTTGTGATTGCTTGAGGACTCCTCGCGTGCGAAAGATCTATGATTGCTCCGGGATCCCTTACATGCGACGATTCTCCTGTGTTATTTAAATGATATTGCGGGACCGGATGCGACGGGTCCCTCATTTTTGTGAACCGTGGAACAAGGAGGCGAAGGAGAAGGAAGGCTTTTATTCTTATCCACCCCTCCTTGTTTTGTGAAAAAGGTATTGCGGAATGTGTAATTTTAAAAAAAAAAAACTGCGGAAGGTAGCTGCGAAAGTTACAAAGGAAGAGAAGTGCATAAGCTAAAAGAAGCGATTTTTCAAAACAAAGTTGTTGCAGAACAAGGGTTCGCTTATGCACAGGAGTCGACATGTGAGAAAAAAAGCATAAGACACAAATACACCAGCCAAAAGGGGTCTCCCGCAATTTCTAATCCCACTGGCTTCGCAGCGCCACTTGTTGTGCAGGCTTCAGGCTTCACTTCCGAATATTTGATGCGGGAAGTTGCAAATTGCGCCTCTGAACGTTGCGGTAGGCGTCAAGCGCATCCAGTGCGAGCGCTCGGGCAACTAACGATTTTCTTTCCGCAAGACATCTGAGTGCTCTAGCGCATCCGTGCAATTCTAACGCTCAGCATTTGCACTGAAAGACCAACTTCCCTTCTTCCTCCCCCGTCTGCTTTCCCCAGTTCGCTCACTGTATCACAATAAAATTACCGCACAGATGACTCAAAAACATGGTCATATAGGCATGAGTTCCTCAAAAAGACTCCATTTAGTGTCTCTACTGAAAAGAAAAAAAAACAAGTGAATGGGAAAATATTTCGCTTCAAGATCATGACTTATGAAACAGTTCATAAATCATATTAAATCGCCCAAAACACCAAACGATCGACTTCATGATCGGCCACCTGTCTATAACTGACAACAAAAACCATGTGCTAAGTACGAATGACAACACGAAATGAGCAAAGCCAGTTCTACTGAGTCACTGCAAAGTTGAAAACGCTGAACGGAAGCACTCATGTAACAAGTGAAAGCGCGTATAGATTCTTGCATGTAGCCCGAAGCAGAAAAAAATTTCGCGCACTTATTGCTTTACATTGCGTGCAAGCGCAAATAATGAAATAGTGAGGAGAGGTACAAATCGCCCCTGCAGTTGCTTTCTCTATGATCTTTTTTCAACATAAATGACCAATGTCAGCACTAACTAGTAATTTTTTAACGAATTCTTTTGATTACTCGTATACAGTCATCAGAAGTTTCAATAAGACATGAAAGCTTCGCAGCTGAAGGCTAGTGCTTCATGAAGGCTATCTTTTTTTTTTTCATGGAAAGATTATCTGTACAGAATCTCTTACAACCTGTACAAAACCACTCATAAGGCTTGGACCTGTCGCAACACGGAATCAGTTCCTGAAACTTATATGTGAAAGAAAAAAATCGCTCCTCTTTAGTTTAGTCGGGGAGCACTATAGCGAAGAAAAACTGCGAACGCGAACGAGTTGGAAAGGAGGACTATAAACGAAGCGACTCACAACTGGCGACGGCGCTTATGGTTTCAGCTCTTAGGTTCTGCAGTTCTGCCAAAGTGTATGATGTGATCGTTTTTTGAAAACGGAAATGAGAGTTCATCCTCGTGACAACTTTCTGAGAACGCTCCTTACGAACCCAATAATCATTGCCCGTTAGAGTTTTGCGAGAAGCAGTATTTAACGATCGATTGGGAATATAACGCAACAGATTACAGAAGACCTAAATGCTAAGGAAGCAGAATGAAAATCCCAAGGATGAGGCAACACCAAAACAGCACTTGCTTATGCCTGACCAAAGCGTTGCATAACGGTAAATTGATAGAACAGTTGTGCGATTGGCGCGAGTGATAAAATTTCGCTTGTGAGGCGTTCTAGCTTTCCTTGTCTCTCACAATATCTTTGAACGTTTCCGCTTCTGCCAGTGCTGGTAATGTTGAGCGATGTTTGCAAGAAATGCCTTCACTCTATTCGACGAATGCACGTTCATTTGATGAAATCACTATAGTCAATGCATCAGATAAATATTATCGAATAATTTCGATGTTCGCTCGCTTAGTTTTGGACGTGAAGCCACATGTAGAATGATAAAAATGATCATACGACGCGCAAAAAATGATGCTTTGAGCATCATTGAACTCCTTCAACAAACGGAAAATCCTGACTGGTGAGAAAATTTGCTAACGATTCGGCTAATAAACCCGAAATAAAACAAGTATGCTTCGCTCTAACAGCCCTAGCCTTTCTGAAGGGAAGTGAACAGGCACGAATTCCATGACTTTCGAGGGACGATCCGCAAGCGCAGCTCAGTGAGCAACGGAGAATACTGAAGCCGCTGCAAGGATGATATGAAATAACTGCAACCAAACTTACATAATCGTGAACATTTTAAAAAATTATTGTGGTAGATTGTGCCGTAATGGTCCTTTATAGAAAGTGATTTGCTATTTTTGGATATCGAAACGTTGCAATGATGTTGTGTGCCGCAAATTCTAAAAGCTTTGATATGCCGTACTTTAAACCGATAAACAGTAAGGATTTAAACTATGCCACTTTTTTCATTAAAAACTTATGCTCCACTACGTTATCGTACAATCTCAAATTGTGCCCTTCTCTCCGCTGCCTCAAATTCTACCCACTTCCGGTTCCCTCCAAACTACGTCCTCTTTTCCTTCACTATTAGACACACCACTCTGTATGAACTCTCAAAAAATCCAGTCTGATCTCGAACCTGGTTCCTCCTCCTCCATCATCCTCTGCAGACACCAGCTTTCGCAAGCCGCTTTGCTCGAATTATTGAGTTTACCAGGAAAACTTTTTAAAATCCATTTAAGGCGCTCGTTTTGAAAGCATGCCTCTCTCTTCCACAGGATGTTAGCTGTTTGAAATATTTTTAGAAAAAAAGTGTTATCGATATGAAGCAAATCAAAGTCTATAGACTGCACAATGGGATGCCCTAAGGTCGGTCTGGAGAAGTTACAGTTTGATCTTGATGAGAGGAATACGGCGTAATCACTATTATTCCACAACAAATCCAAGCTCCAGTTTTCAGCATTCCAGAAAAAACATTTAAAGAAAACTGGATGTCCACCAGTTTGTTGACCTGGCAATAGGAGGTCGTTGTAGCAGTACTGCAAAAAAAACACCAAAGACGTTTTTTAAGTTAATGCCCAAGATCGGAGCAAATAAACAAAACTTCGCTGGGTTACTCTCACCAGATGGAACAACATGGTTGATGGCCAGGAAGCGCGGCGAAGGCGCCGACAGAATGTTAGCTTCAGATGCCACGTTCTCTTAGCGCCATCGTCAAACTGCGACGGATATCTTAGAAAAGTAGGCACTGAAATTACAAGCAAGCAAATGACCATCACTGTTCGCTGCTTTTTACATATTCCGAAAAATTTCACACCCTACCCATCTATATTCAATGATGAGTGTTTTAAATGTGTACTTTGTTATATCACATTTTGCCCTCGAATTTTAAAGGACGCTATGTTGTATCATAATACTGAACGATGTTGCAAGGTATATTTGCCCAGCCGATAAAAACACTCACACGCATTTCACAGCCCAGTTTGCGCGCATGTAAATATATATATATATATATATATATTTTGGGCGTCATCGACCTTTCCTGGTCCCTCTTGCTTAAGCCGCTATATTTATACACGCTCTCGTTTTCCTTATCAACCACTGGCACTGACTGCTGAGTGAGCTTATAGCTTGAGTCGTCATTGCAAACAGACCGCATAGATCAAACAACAGTAATGAGCATGATTAGACTACAAAGATACCAATGGATTTTCTGGCGTATGGAGCAAGAGGGAAAGCTGAGTAATATTTATTACTGAAACAGAGAAAGAGACTATAGCCAACACAAATCAAAACAGTTTAATGTGCGAGGGTGCGAGTTTTTGAGGAAAGCTCTCACATGTTCATTTAATCGTTGGTTTTTCACGACAGGGAAGACATTTTATCTTGTGAAAAGCTATAAGTAGCAGCATTGAAACGTAGCACGAAAGCAGCTGCACATTCCGCAAAACTGCGGCAATTGCTAAAGCCGACTTTCGTTACGAATGCGCAGAATCTCTTTCTTTTTTCTTCGTCTTCAAAGTGAATCCGCAATCCCGAACAACTGTGAGTGGCCTGGGTGGTCGCGAACAACTGGTTACTCGTTCGAAGACTCCTTAAGTAAAACATTCACTTGACGGACAACTGGACGACAAAGCGTGCAACAAATTCACGAGTAAAAGAGGCGTATTTTTAAGGTGATTTGGAAAATTCCTTTAAAGTACCAGGACCAAGCGAGGACTTTTGTCGTGTTGCAAAGAGATTTTTTCTGCTCTCTGCATTAAAAACATCTGCTTCGATGTGACATAACCTACATTGTCAACAACTTTGCTGAAGTATGGTTCCAGTTAAGTTGAACATTCTAATATTTTCCTTGTGATGAATTTATCAAGTATACTACCTGACCTGCTACGGGGGCTACCTGTTTTGCAGTAGTCCTCGACGTCACCTTATATAACACTTTTTTTTACAATAACATTCTCAACATAATTCACTCACAAACGCAAATAAACTAGTGATAGAACTAAAGCTGAAGTTCATAAGATTTCTATTACCGATACATCAACGGTTGTTTGTCTCCGAGGATAAGTCGTTCATAAAAGCAAAGCACTCTGGCATAGGCGGAACGGCATTTTGTCGTGAAAAATTTTGTGCAGTTGAAACACTGCAAAGTTACCTTCTTCCTATTTAGGCAAACTCTCCCCATAAAACGAGTGCTCATTCACAGTACGCCGACGTTCACTGGGGAGAGGGTGAGTGAAAGGTGCATGCCAGTTGTTGCACAACAACGCCACACACTATGCCACCATTCACAATTTGCGTTTTTTCTACCGAGTAAATTGAAAATGAAAAAGAAAAAGTTTCACATTCTCGAAGACAGACCTCTTCACGGTGGGCCGGCCACCTAGTCTCTCCAACATTTTCAGCCCTTCCCTTTCTTTGCAAATAATTTCGTTCTCTTGTGTCGACAAAAGAATCGCTTATAGCCAAATTTGGATACGTTCTCTCGGCACAAATCAAACTATTTGCATTTACGCATGAAGAAGCAAAAACGACTTGACAACTGTTTCACTTTGAATAGACTTTTTTTGTTCCCGCCCAGACTTTCGTCCTTGAAGGCTTCTCATCTCACGACTGAACGCTAGAAAGGAATTCCTGCCGAAAGCTAAAGTTGGAACCTTGACTCGCTATCGGTTTCATGAGCGATGGAAGATTGGAATAAAAAAGGATATTCGACAGACTAGCCGAAAGCTGTTGCTCAAGCAGAAATCGCCCAAAAAAGTGACGAAACAGTAAATGAAAATAAATCCATGCTTCACCTAAAACCGCTGAGATATGCAAAAATTGTGAAATATGAACTGCTCTATGGCAGCCTGAAAGAATCGATCGCTTCAAGAAACCCTACTTAATTAGCAATCTCCAATCACACGTGTCGTAAACGCAGTCAGATGTCGTTCTCTTAGCCTAATACAGCGATCAACACAGAATCGTGTTATTTTAAGTGAATACATCCACAACTTTGAGGGTTACCGAAAAAAAAAAGGAATTGTGCATGCGATGATGCACGAAGAGGAAGCTTGAGCTCAAATATTAAAGCCAACAAATCTTCCCCGCAAAACGCATACGTGTTTCGTCTTCAGTATGAGCTTTTTGCTGGCTGACGAGCGTCCTCAAACAGAGAAGAAACGCGCCGAAGTGGGCAAAAAAACGTGCGAAGGACGGTGTTTTTATGACGCTTCAAATTGGCGCCCTCAACCACGTACCATCAACCCTCTCTCCCTCCCAGGGTCTCCAATACGAGTGTGTAACAGTGAAGCAATTTCATATCACGTTTTTCCATTCCAAATCCGTCACACAAATGTCGATTCTAACCTCAGCTACATCATTTCGACCGTTTGCTTGGATTTTTGCATAAAGAAGCAAATGAAGTAAAGAGCTGTCGTTATATAAGCAAATTACTATAAATGACTAGTGCCGGATTTGGAAACAGGATGCAGAAAAAATAACGCTCTGTTGACTCTGATATGAGGACGAGGGGATTTCCGAAAGTAGCTGCCTTTCGTTATGAAGTTTCAGTATCACTCCCTTCATCCCGGCCCTAAATCTAACAATTACAGTTTAGTTGCTGGCTAAAATGAACTTAGAACAAACGTAACACCAGTGGAAACTGCCACAAATAGGTGTGATTAGCGACGAGATACGGTAGCCGGCCAAGGACCGTCGTGCACTGTGATGAGCGCAGCGCGGGGGGTGGGAGCGCGCGTAACGGTCTCGTCAAACTTGTGCATGCGGCCGCAGTTCTATTACACATCGCAAAAATTTATGACCCATTAGGTGGCACTGAAACTGTTTAATCGCGGATCGTAATATCGGCCGATTGCTAATGCTCTGAGTAGCGGCTTTGCTCTAAGGAATCGGCTAAGCAGCACTAATACGTAAGCTCGTATGGATTCTACTCCGATGGGCACGTAAAATGCAACTATCTTAAACCAAGATCAACTCCCTCCGAGTGTGACCCGATAAAGTAGCACTCTGATCCAGTACGTCTTGATGTGCCAATCGCTACACTAAGTAGCAGCTCATTGTTCTCCTACCATCAGCCGAATCGACCTATATTCCTCGAGGCTATTTTAAGAACATGATCGCTTATATACTAGATCGAATACATGAACTGAGTTTCAGGCCCAAAAAATAGAAAACTGCAACCAGATCTTCGCCATTTGCATTCACACTATTTCTTCCATGAATTTGACGGCCGATGAATCACATATAAACATTTCCTTTCGCCTCCAAATTTTTGAAAAGTTTTAAGCGCATTAATTTTTGTCCACAGTTATGCCGGTCAATATTTTTCAAGCGAATTCTTGAGCGTTACATTTTTGGTTTTAGCTTTAGGATATGAAAATACTCGCAGAAGGTCTTTTGGTGAGTTGTCAGTGCTAAAGGGTTCGAAGATGCAGAAAAGTTCTTGTTTCCGAACGATTTTTCTTAAAAGTTGCGAACAATTTTCAGTTCCCCTCTGTGCACATAGGCCCTTTTAATTGCAGGTGGACTGTGCGCGAATGGGATGCCCGTGCTGCACACAGTGATGACTTTTTTTGGAGCAAAACAGCTCAAATAGCAGATAATGCAAGAAATTTTCAAAAAAAAAGTAAATGCGTTCTCATCATTACTTGACACTGTTTTCTCCACTTGCCTCTCGAATAAACTGTCACGTTAATGAGAAGCTGCTAATTTAGATGGTGTACTATGAAAGTAAAGTCTAGTGCATACAACGAACCAGGTATATATAGCTCCACATATTAATGTTAGCAATCTTTATCATGTGCAAATTACCACACAACCCCATATTCAATCTTCCTCCTCCCCGTCCCAAAAAAAATCCATTCTGCACGGAAATAGACTTCTTACAAGCGCTCTCTCAAAGCCTTCCGCCTTTCTGGAGATGGAAAGCTCGCTTCGCATAAGCTCTCCAACTCATATTAAATCCTTTAAAATTAAATATTAAATTAAGTCCATTCCGAACTAAAATGCAACAGCCGTAGGGCATGGGACGAGAATGAACAAAACGTATGAAAGTATTTACCTTTTTTCTATCACTTATAATTGATATAGAAAAGATGTGTTAGTATGCGATTTCAAGAGTGCTTCAGACAGTGTATTTGTCTTTCGACGAGCAAAAAAGAAATACTTCTTCTTTTGATTCGTCTTTGGAGGCGGTGCAAAAAGAACGGCTAAGCATTCTCCTGATTTATCTTATACCATCGATGATAAGGCGATCCCTAGCGCCAAACGGATTAGAAGTATCATTTGTCGATCCTCTTGTACCTTCTTGAAGGACAACGTTGCGGAACGAACATAAACCTTCTGCTAAGAAATGTGCAGAAAATACTGTTGCATTTTCTTAATCACATTCACCAACTTGCACTGCTCCATTTTTTGTTGAAGAGAAACGAGAAAAATATTTGCATTCTGAGGCATATATTATCGCCATGTTTTCGAAATAGCGAAAAAAAAATTCCACTCGAGATCTTACCTCTCCGTCACAGCGATCTAATAAGTTGGTTGAACGAAGTACAGAAAGCGTAACTAAGTGTGATGCATTATAGGGGTTGATATGTCTCAAAATGAGCAAAGCAAGAGGTTGTCTGGTCAATGGTTCGTTTTTGTAGTGCAGCAAGAGTAGCAGCTGCTGTTTGCAGCAGTGTCGTTGATGCATGCCACTCAATATGAATATTCAACGAGAGAAGCAGCAAGAGATTCGTGTTGCGCAAAATAACTATGCTTTTTATCGTATCGCAGCCGTTACATAGAAATCGAGCAGCATTCAGGCACACTATTCACTGCACCGGAAGTGCTTTCGTCGTTTTTTTTTCTTACTGCTGTACAAACTGCAGTAGTCCGAACATTCCGAACGGCAATAAGGGGTGTCAATACGGTTTACTAGCTGAATTATTAATAACTGCAATAAAACACGGCTAATAATTTTAGAACATCTCTAGTTAAAATTACACCTCTAGCTAAGTGCGTAAGCAGTGGCAAAAAAAAAAGGTTAAAAGGAGAACGAAGGTTCATTTACGGTACATCTTGTAAGTAGAAGAGTAGAAGGTGGCTCATTTCCATGCTTATTTTCTTTCTGTCCCGTTTTTATCTTCTGAAGCCCTACACAGTTATTTTTATGAAACATTAGCGAGGTGACGCTCTGCGCTGCTTACTCAGATCAATTCTGTCCAAATTTTTCTGTCGATCAAAAATTCCACTTTATGTTGTTTCCAAATATGACACAACTTGTCACTTAACACTTCTGTCTGCCTCCACTCCACGTTCACATTGCTCTAATCATTCCCTCATCAGTTCCTCATCTCCCTAACTTTTAGTAGTTCGGTTCTCTCCAAGCATATTTTCGCAACGAACGTCACTGCAACATGCCGATGAATTCATCACAGGCGATTGTCTGTGTCGCTTTGGTAAATTCTTTAAAACAGAAACCCCTCACGACGACTTGCAGAAGAATATAAACGAAAACATAAGGTGGAATTTTGCATGAACCTCAACGCCTTATTGTGCGCTATTCGCCTTAGCGTTATGAGGCCGTCATAGCTATGTGCATGTATGTACGTACGCACGTGTATGTGTGTCTGTTTTCCGGGCAAATTCAACTTACAGGCCGTAACACAAATTCTGCGATGAAAGTTGACAAGCATAACTTATTGCATTGCAAATGCTTCTGAACGAGAGTCGTGCAAACCATGAATTCTATGAAGTACATTATTTATGCAATAATTACTTTTTAGCCTCGTCGATCAGAAAGGGCAGAAATTCTCCGTTGTTTCAGTGCACTCACCGTCGTTTTCTCCACTCACAAATACTGAAAATCCGCAAATCCTCTAATGGGCAAGAGGTCCGAGTATGTCTGAGCCAGTCGGAAAACGCTGATCCATTAATCTATGAAATTAGTTCACTCTCATTTCATCTGGTCGATTTGGGAACACACAGTTGGCAGTGCAGCTTGTGGACCAATGAGGCAAAATCAATCGATTACGTTCCACCAGAAGCGCTAACTATTTTTTGTGGTGCAACCAGACGATAGGCGAACGGCTTCTAGAAGCAGTTTTTTCTTTTCTTTCCTTCTTTTTCTTTTTTTTTTCGTTTAGTGAACATGCCTTTAATCACTCTGAAGGTCCTAAACCATCTGCAGTTTAGATTGCGTTCAAATGAAAAACAAGGGTTCACAGTACCGATGATTTTGTAGGATGCTATATTGACAACGTTTTGGCAGAATTGTTGTCGTCAAGCAATGTACACCGGATATGCGATCATAAGTCACGTGACAAGTGTGTTAAATTTGCAATTTTTAACTGATCACTGGCTTGTGTTCTACGTTAGGGTACTGTTGTTTAAAAAAAAAAAACTATTTGGACAGGAAGAGAAATAAATACACTTAATTTCGTTTTCCAACTTCATTTCCCGAAGTAAGATGCAAAAGTCTGCAAGCTGCTGCATGCAATAAAGATAGCTCAAAATGAAATTTCTGACGGTGTGATGGGACACTCTGGGAAAATAAGCACAAAATTTCCCAAAGAATGGGTAATAATATCGATAATAGCGTCAGCTGAGTAGAAGTGCTTTTGTATGGTTAAACGTTTTTTGTTTGTTTTTCGAGCAGTCTTTGAATGAATCAGACGGTTTTAACCAGGACTGCCGATAGAATACAACATCCAAAATTTCAGTTTTCTCCTGACGTTTCGTTGTCATAAACCGTCTTCGCCATAAGTGCTAACCCCAAAGTTCAATTTTAAGCCAAACTTTGAGCTTTCTGCAACTCGTTAGCAGGAAATATTACTCAAACGGTGTGATATAGCGTTCACTTTTTCCCTGGGCCAGAAATGGATTCACAGAACCTGCAGATTGTGGCAAACGTAACTGGCCAGTAATATCATCAAAAAAAGAAAAAGAAAGCGAGCAGTGATACTTCGACTAAGACATTCCATTGCACAGATAATGACACGACGAATCGGGCCGCATAAGCTTCGTCATACCGAGCAATAAAGGCGACCTAACGGAACAAGTTAATACATGCAAGCTGCAGTTTTGTTACTTCCGACCCACATCTGAAGCTGTAAACTAGCCGCTGATTCCCCGCAATAGCGTCCCATGGAAATCGAATCTAATTTAAAAAAAAAAAACGGATTTCTTCTGGAACATCCATCCACAGATCGGGCCGCACGAAGATGGTACGGTTAACGGCAATACACTAGGCAGGCGAAGTACACTACGGTTGCACACTGCAAACTGCGATCGCTTTGGTGGACGAAAATAGAGGAGACTCGTGACATGCCGTACCTCACAGTCCAACATGCAACATTCAATTTCAATGTGTTTGATTCACAATCTCACAGGTGTTGTTATCTGCTGCAAGGAAAACAGCAAAATTCATTCCCACTTTAGCGCATTAATTACTGACTGCAACCACTCTCATTGCAACCTGAGAAAACTGTTGTCTAACCGATCCTTTGTCTAACCGATCTGCTGTACAATTCCCACTTTCAGTTCTCACGTACAATTCCCACAATTCCTACTGCTTCTTGTGGTCTTCCTTCCCATCTTCACTCTGTGCTCCTCATGGAAAGTGTTCTTCGCGAAATCGCTTTTTCAGTTGTAAAACGCAGTTGAGCATTTTCAGCGTTCCCTGTAATAATATAACATAACAGCCCACATTTTTTATTGACATGACTCCTAGCCAAGACATCTTAGAGACGATTAGGGACCACTACTTTCACGAATGAAAAGAACAGCAGATAATAAAGACATATCACACGTCTGTGTACGCATACTCTGAGAACATAGCTGGTAAATGAAGCGCATTAGTGATCCCTGTTCGAATATAGTGCACACAAAAGTAGTCGAGCCTGCGCATCGTCCCAAGCTAAAGAGGAGTGCACGTATGCCGAATCTTACACCCTCTCTCTCAGTTGAGATGGAAGTCGTTACAGAAAGGCAAACAGATGCAGAAAATCGCGAAGGGTTAACAATCATAATTCATCTTCAAAAGTAAAGTTTAAATATCTGACGAATGCATAAAACGTTAAAATATTGTGCTACTTCCCAAGAAAGCCTGCTGTCTCTCTCCCCGCCCTAACCCCTCACCTCAACTCAGCCTCCCTTTCCCGCAAATAAATTCTTCCTCTCCATTAGGCCTTGAATTGTTTAGTCTCACTTCCTCGACACAGCTCACTGCTCCCTATGGAATGAAAAATATGGCTCGCTGATCAGCATAGCTAACTTGAATGTCTTCTTGGAAGCTACGAACTTATCGGCCTATGGGAGCTCTATTTAAGGCAACGAAATATGTTTTGTGGGCAATTCCTTTGCTAAATGGTTCAGCTGCATCACTGAAGCGATCACTTTATCCTTTCCCGACAACCTTCTAAACGTAAAAGAATGCGATGTGTTGCGCTCTTAAAAAATCAGGTGCACTGCAATGCGCATGTGCACCACTAAAGTCAATTATGTTTATTATTGTACCTGCCCACTTCATTTGGGAAGTTAGAAACCTGAAGACACGTTAAAACACATAACCACAGTTGAAACGTTACCTCTCAAATGATATTTCGATATTTCGAACATACGAATATCATTGCAACTTGCGCGCTATATAATTGCGCGTTCAGATAATTTTTGCCAAAGCATGGGGTGGATGGACGGAGTCGACTGAAGTGAGCTTAGGCTATGTGGGGTCTTCACAGTACAACAGCAGGCTACAAGACAGTAATACTGCTGAACTATATATTCTCCTTGATAAAGACATGCAACTCGTAAAACGAACCACATTCCCGTCTCTTGTAGCATAACAAACGCAGCTCCCTACTTGTGTCCGCTTGCCGTTTGAGCGATCGCTGCGAAAATTCAGAACTGCGTATACAGCTAACCAAAAACGCATATATAACGAAAGTATGTAATGCGACTTTCAGGTGCTTGTTCTTTCGGTTGCAGTTGGAAAGGATGAGAAAACAATAAAAGGTTAAATTCGTCAAATTTTCAAGAAAGTTAGTTCAAAGCGAAAGGAATGTACTGGAGAGCGATTTTACTAAAGATTAGGTGGCTTATTCATTTCCGCTACAATATTGTTGAGACATCGTCTGGATGTAACCCATCTTTCTTTCTCTTTGTTATTATTACTGTATGAATGGGAAGTAAAACAACAGCGCTTCCAACTACGATCCAAAGAATAAGTTCAAGCTAATGACAGCAAGCAGTCGTTTTCTTATTTGCATTTGATGGAAGAAATTTCGCTTTAAAGTGTATTACTGAAATCAATACAACTCAACGCGCGCATAAAGACAATAAAAACACATCTTGCGCTTTCGATTCTCTTGCATGTGTTGATGTTCAACCATGCAAACAACGAGAATACGAAACAACGTTTCGTTCGATATTTTTGGAATTTATGGCGACTAAGTTGGTGGGCGCGCGTTCGCAGAATGATACTGTCGACTCTAAATCAAATTAATCTAGTGCAACATAAAATGTTCAGTAATACAGCTTTCCGTTCAGGTCGTATTCGAAAATAATTAGAACGAAAATCTGTGAGGAAATCTGGCAATACACTGAAAATGTTTAATTCTTACAGCTGTGCGACTGAACATTCTTAGATGAAAAAAAGCGAACTGAAGTGTACAGTGACGAGCAAGATGGAATGTTTGGCTGAGTAGTAGCAGAACAAACAGCTGACTAGGATAGCACCACCGTGCTAAAACGGTTACGAATCTAAAAATGCAACGGCGTTTGGACATCTCGCGCTTCCTTTAGGAGGTGTCTCTACTGAAGATATTGATTGGAAACCCAGAAAAACTCGACAAAAGTACAATGATTTCCATCAATTCGTTCTTTATCCAGCGATTTTCAATTCTACACAACAAGCTCATTTTGCCGCTAACTGCTGTACAAATTATACGACCTATAATAGAATAGAACTAATATGAGAACGATTACAGACTCTGACGAGGGATGAGCTGACCAAAATGCATTTCCCATGCTCAGTTTATAAGAGTGCACGTGCAAGTTTTTTGTGGATATGAGCGTCCGAGTAGACGTGATGCTTAAATAGGTGATGTTTGACTGATGTTAGTTCGAAGACTACAAGTACCCATGTATGTGGCACCGCTTCTACGTCGCTGTGGACTGTACTTTATATGCTTCGTTTATTAGATGTTTTTAAGGGATTATATATATGTACATATACATATATATATATATGTATATATATAATATATATATCCCTTAAAAACATCTAATAAACGAAGCATATAAAGTACAGTCCACAGCGACGTAGAAGCGGTGCCACATACATGGGTACTTGTAGTCTTCGAACTAACATCAGTCAAACATCACCTATTTAAGCATCACGTCTACTCGGACGCTCATATCCACAAAAAACTTGCACGTGCACTCTTATAAACTGAGCATGGGAAATGCATTTTCCGACTGGTAACCAAAAACATACGAGCACACCTCCTCTATTCACTTATGGAGTTTTTCGACCACTCCCTACC
>JPKZ01001964.1:167583-177912 GCA_000803305.1 Toxocara canis | reverse complement strand
AGTTTTCACCAAGAGATTCATGACCTTGGATTCATACAGTGCAAAAAAAACGCAACTTAGCATCCTTGGCTGAGTGCGCTCGGACAGACCTATTCTTATTATCAAAAATGAAAAAGCGGGCCCCTAAGAAATGATAGCAACTACAGAACGCTATTTTACCAGCTATTAAAGACTGTAAAGAACAAACCACATATGGATATCCTCACTCTAAGCAAATTTTATGTGAGGTTCCAGATTTCCGCGCAATCCTTTTTTCTCGTGTCTCATCAACAAGAATTCATCAGCTAATACCAGCACCCAATCTAACGACTAAAAAAAAACAACTGCCGTCATGCCTTTCGTATGCACAAGCTGCGGTCCATTCACAGCACCAAAAATAAGCGACTGGGGAACGCTGAAAGAGTTCTAACACAGACGAACGAAGCTAAAAAAGTGAGCAAAATAAGTGGACTTTTTATGTAATTCGTAAACTATAGAGCAAAAAAGCGTTACAGATGAAAAAACTTAAGACTGAGTTAAACAAAACAAATCAAAAAAGAAATTGTAAGGTTTCCGCAAGCTCTGTGCAAAACTTGCTAGGAATGCTCGTCTTTCTTTTTAGGGACCGTGCGTTTCTTCTACAGCTGGGTGGGCATAACAACCTTCTTTTACCTGTTCTGAGGGTGTCACATCTTTCTTCCACAGCTGGGTGGGGATAACAACCTTCTTTTTCCTGTTCTAAGGGTGTCACGTCTTTCTTCTACAGCTGGGTGGGCATAACGACCTTCTTTTATCTGTTCTGAGGGTGTCACGTCTTTCTTCTACAGCTGGGTGGGCATAACAACCTTCTTTTACCTGTTCTGAGGGTGTCATATCTTTCTTCTACAGCTGGGTGGGCATAACGACCTTCTTTTATCTGTTCTGAGGGTGTCACATCTTTCTTCCATAGCTGGGTGGGCATAACAACCTTCTTTTACCTGTTCTGAGGGTGTCATATCTTTCTTCTACAGCTGGGTGGGCATAACGACCTTCTTTTACCTGTTCTGAGGGTGTCACATCTTTTTCACACCCATAAAAGTGCAGTACCTTCCTATTTTGCAACTATGGGCGCATTGCAACTTCCTTTTAAAGCAGACACGAGCAACGTTAACTTTTGACAGCTGTAAGTACGCCATCATTCGTTTTGCAGCTGCAGCTTTTCGCTCATTTTTCTCTCTTCGTTTTTTTTTCCGCCACCTCACGCTATCTTTATCGTAGAATTTTTTTCAAGCACTTACGCCTTACTCCGGAAATCGGACTCCACGTTGGACACACCAGCCCCCTCCGCCCCCCCCCCACACCCGTTCCCGTCATCGAGTACCGCAGTTGTGTTCATGCTTTGTTGTGAGCATACTCTCAGCAATAGCCTAACCTATATAATGATCACATAAAAACAAACTGGAGGACGGATTTTCCGCTTTGTGAATCGCAAATGTCAAAGAATGTGAGCAAAACTAATACCTTTGAGTACGTCAAAATCAAATTCTTCCACAAGGCTCCGTCACTGGCAAGAAATGGGCACCTTGCTCTAAAACTGAATTTTTTCATCCCAGCAAGATTTCAAGACCGATAAGGAGGTTAAATGCAATTTGCAATAATTCTGGTTAGCAATACACAGCCTTCCATTTGAACCGTTACTTGCATTAACACAACGAACTTGATCTAGGAACTGCTAACAAAGAGCCAAACGCTGTATGGACGGAACAATAAAGGGAGTGAAGACGCGGCTCACGATTCCAACGACGACCAACTTGAAAAAATTATTAAGCTAGTGTGCGCAGAAGCCTTTCCACTTTCAGCATAGTTCTTCATCTTTCACTAAACTTTTTTGTGGCTATTTCACAGTGAATGCAGAATCACAGTGCCTCTATGACACCATCAGGCAGAAGTGTATGCAAGGGAACCGTTAAGAGGGACCCGAAACTGAAAAGAAGGTAGTGTGAAAACGAAACCATAGAGGCGCAAGAAAGTCTTGTGCTGAAAGAAAATGTGCTTGCATACGGTGCTGCAGTTAACATTTTTTGCGCAAGTCACATTGTCTTCTCAGCCACATTCAACGGTTTTAACGCTGCTTCATGTTTCCTTGTGTAGTTCTATTCTATCGTCCCCTCTAAACAGATTCACACGGGTGCACACGTACCCTTGCGTGCGCGTACGTACTCCTTTGACCTTTGTAGCTGCTTTCAAGAAAAAAAGCGCAAGAATTTATGCTGCTGACCGACAAGTGTCGGTAAGAGGACGCTGACAATTCGGCACACAAGTAGAAACGAAACAATTGCTAGCTCGTATTTCAGCACCATTTACCAACTTGCAATAAACCTGGCGGTCAAATGCTGAGAAACACCATATAGCACTGAATGAACCCCGCTGAGGAAATGGAAAGCGCTTAATTGTATAATATTTAGGCGCAAGAGAGCAAATAAAGTGGAACGGAGTGAAAAGAGTTCTCTGCAAGAGGTAGAGCATAAATGTTTGTTTGGTTTACGCAAATAAAAACAGCAACGACTTAGCAATAACGAACTTCGTAGCTGTGTACATTCAAATGATTACAGCGCTGCCAGAATGCGAGACGCACGCTAGCAAAATTTGCACTCAGTATGCCAGTTCTATGACAGTTTGCGTTGCTTGGTGAGCTCTCCTAAATAGGTAATAGTAATGGAGAAAGAAAAACGCATAGGCATTCCATGGAACCCTTCCAAATGAGCGATACAGCAAAAGAAAATCACTTCAAATTTTAGAATGTAAATGCGCTTCCCGCGATCTGAACGTTCTGATGGGTTGAAGAAAACAATTTAAAAGTGCAAAATTTTTGGTGACGCTTTACTTTTCATAGCAGATACATCGATCGCACCAACGGAACGAATGAATAACGTCAAAAATTCAGCGTTGTTGAAAGGGTCCTGCTTGGTTAGTTAGATGTAGCTTAGCAAATGAAATGCTGATATTGTAGTACGTTCTCTGTTCCTTTTATGAAATCAAGCCTTTCCGCGGACTTTAGAGCTGTAAACGGCAACGATATGTGCATCGTCCATTTTTTTTCTCAGTGCAAAGCTCAATTTGTTTTTCGGCTAGAGCTGGAAAATAGAGGGACATTGAGTCAGGTATTTTTGCGCAATCTTATTTTCGTTGTAAACAAATGCTGACGGCCGACAGCATCCAGCCACATCGTCGAAGACACTTATAAGAAACTGCGGCGTTATTTTTTAGGAGAAAGATACTAAATATGAACATACCGAGTTGAACGAGTTCGTCCATCAACAGCAACTCACTTTTATAAATGAACTGACAAAACTTGCGCATTCATTTAAATTTCACAACTGCGAGGTGATAACATTTGTCCCAACGAATTAATGTCGCCCATCAAAAGTAAGATGAAACAACTGAGCATAACAAAGGAATAAGAAGTTGTGTGATCATTGCTAATAGTGTGAAAGAAACGATAGCATCGTATTTTTGAAAAATTTGGGTGGAAGGGAAACCAACAATGATTACTTTCCACACGATCGTTCGCCCTTAGATGGCACACTTCTTTGTGTTTACTCTGCTGAGCGAGACAATGCACCGATAAATGAGCAGATATCACTCATCGACAGAATAGAAAACTAACTGAGTACAAGGCAATACTGCACGCTGCTCTGTACATAAATAGCAGATTCTAAAATATCCTTCTGGAAAGAAAACGAATGAACTACTGGAACAAGTAGCCTAACGATTACAGACTGTGACGAGGGATGAGCTGACCCGCACAATCGTAGCAGCTCAGTAGGGAGTTTATCAGCATGAAATTTGAAATAAAATGAACGAAAGAGAACCACTACACAAACGGATCAACTACTTTTCGTATTTCCTTGAAGGAAAAAGAAATCCAAAGAAATTCGAAAAAAAATTGAAAAAAATTACCTTCTAGCCAACATTGGGGAAGAAAAGGAAGGGTAAATTCGAGATAACTTACAATCAAAGACGGCAATAAATCGATTAAGAAATAATGCAGAAGAACTATTGCTCAACGACAAAAAACGTATGCTGGATGATCTTATGGACAGCAGAGGTTCAGAACTGAACAAATGAGGGACAGCAATTGCAAAAGGTTTCAAATGAGAATGGTCTCTAACAAAGGCGCTAATTTTCAACGAAACAACATAACTGTGCAGTAACAAAATATTGCTGCCAGCGATAGAAGTTTTCGGGGTAATGTTAGGGAGATATATTTCGTTTTCTCAGTGTAATTAAAAGATTCGTGAATAGATAACTGATAGATGCGTGCAAGGAATCGATAATTCTGGGATAACATGGAACGTATTACAGCGCCAAAATAGAGCGAAAACGAAACTAAAGGAAGACGTTAGTTAATAAAAGTGAAGAGAAGGCAAGTCGGCAGGCAGCACCGCGATGTGTCTGAGTTGGTTCCGTATGCACAAAGAGGCGCACAGGGTTCATTGAGCAATGGCTGAGAGGTACCCAACCAGCCTCCTCTAACACCACTTCACAAAATTTCACAAAATATTAGATCACAAGGGGAATGAAACGTTACGAAACGAAAAAAAAAGAAACGACAACACAAATCCGATGGAAGGAAAGAGCTGTGCTACGTGCCCCACATGATGTGTTTTTATTGTTAATTCGTTCATACCGACCGTACCGACTGGCCGGTTGCATAAATGTGCGAGAAACAATGAAGGACCATTCAATTTCGCAGAGATATATTTTGCCGACAGGTACGGCCAAGAGTTATGGTTCAAGTATATTCATAGGCAGCAATCAGATGCGTCAATGAAGAGATCAAAACTGTCCTTCAATTTAGTGCACGCCTATGACGTCTACGCAATAGTTGCCGAAAGTGGGATTTTAAAAAATTGAAGCAATTGTTGCCAACTTCCTTCAGAAAGTTGCTCCACTTCACACACTTATTCCTCATTACTCTCATTGCATTAAACGGTTAAAATAAGTAAACATTTGCATCTCTGTGCCCAAAAATCTCACGTGGAGGATGGAGAATCAATCAAGCCTCGCAAAAGTACGAGAACTGTTCTAACCCGGTGCGCTCGTTGCTACATTCATACCATTCATGAGCAAATTCTGCTAACGCTGGAATCGCTTTTACAAGATGCCTCTAATTTCAGATCTTTAAGCAACCTCATTTTCACGGCTCTTGAACGGAATGAAAGTAATATCTGTCGCTACATTCACCCTGGCTACCAGCAAAAATGACCAAGAAACTCACCCAAATAACAACAGTCTTAAATTAATTCGCTTAGAACTCCAATAGGTTATCTTTTTGGCTAGTAATTAATTATTCCACGAACATGAAACGAATCGGCACACACGAGGAAGATGGGAGGAGTGAAGCATGCAACAGCTCAAGCGTTGACTGCCTCGGGGATCATCAAGCACAGCAACGTATAGGGTGTAGTTGCCTACGCTGCAATATTTATGAAGCTGATTGCAGTTGATCTGGAAGCAGACGCGCGAAGATGATGTGGCAGCAGAAAAAAAGAACCAACCCTTTCACCAATGTGGCATCAATTCGTGTTAGGATAGAATAGTATACAGCATTCACTACTGGTCGTTAACGAAACATGGTGACGCGAAATGTGCAGTATTCATTCTAGCGGTCAGTAATCAACACAGCGCAATGAGTCTACTCTGCACGAAGGCTAATGGAGGTGCTCCCGTCGGCGCAACTACAACTTCTTATGTTGTTGTGGCCATGCAGTCGTTAGAGGTGGAAATGAATACGTGCAAATAGAGGCAGAAGAACGGAGCGACGAACTGTTGTAGATGGACGGAATGCAGCTGCGAGGTTGAGTTGCAAGCTAGTCGGACAATTGCTCCAAAAAACACCAAAATATCGGTTGATGAAAGAATCGAATGTGTATTTTTTATGCGACAAGTGTCGCCAAAACGTTCGAAAAATATGCACATGTTTGCATTTTTTTGATCAGGTTGCATTCGTTTTCTCCTCTTGTCAGTAGATGGTTGTAAAATTGTGAAACTATAGAGACTTTCTTGGGACTAGGACCACTATTACCTTTTCAGAATGCGGTCTACCGATCTTTCTACTTGTACGACTGTTCCCATTCATATAAACCATGTGCCACAGAAGACAGAATTATTAAAGAAAAATGCGTGTGGGAGGCTTTTCTTATGAGTTCTGTTAATGAAACTGTGCTGCCAAATTCATGACAACATCAGTATTATAACTGCATACTGTTACCTATATCACCTGTACTGATCAGTCTTTAGCAGAGCCATCCACCTTATGAGAACGAAAAAAGGTCAATCGTGAATTTAGGTTTCCCGCTTTGAAGAGAAAACCTTGCATTTTCCGTTCGAACATCTAGTCCTATATGCCTGCTAAATGAACAACGTATCAAAGATCAGTTCTGGAAAAAACCGCTCGTCCAATTGCTTTACTAGTCCAATTTAATTGACGATGTTCGATTTTCATTGTGCCATCGTGCGATCGACAACATTATTCACTAATGAGAAGTTTAGTAAACGAGAAAGTTGCAAAGTTGCAAACGTGTGAGTTAAGGAGAGATGATCACCAGCTTAGAAGCGTCCTCAGTATTCCATGAAAGTATTCAAAGTTCGTTTAATAGATGAGTTCTTCAGGCGCATCGTTATAGAATAGCAATAAGTGAGTGTTGTATTACAAAGGAGACCTTCACTGGTATCTTCGATGATCGCCAATCGATCACTTCTAGGCGAGTTCCTTTGCTTCTTCATCATGGGTGGTAAACAAAATCTTTGGAAGATTTTGCTATATTAATGAATTTTGTCTGATGCCACGGAGCCATCGGTTGTATTTTAGAGTAGTGAAGAGAATTACATTATGCAAAATTTTATTATAAGCTGATTGTACCATGCTATACCGTATTTATAAGCTGGATGCTGACTGAAGTGAAAGATCTCTGCGTAGCAGCTAATTAATATTTGCTTCTTGCAGCTGATTTGGGGATTAATTGCAAGGTAAGCGAATTCGCTCATGAAGGAAATTTTTGCTCTACAAACGGAAACTCCATAGAAAACTTTCTTCCATGGACTAGGAACCAATTTTGTGAGATCAACTGCCTGAGAAACAGAATAAAATTATTTTTTGAAAAAAAAAGTTCAGTAACGGCTAAGTGCTTGAATTGAAGCGATTGAAAGGACCCGAAAATTCATGTGGTAAATAAGGAGGGGAGACATATCACTTTCGTCGGCGATTTACGATTGCATGCACCCCTTTTTCTGTCTCCAGTAGAGGAACTAAAGTTATAACAGACCTTCATCGCTCTGTTTACCCGCTCCGTTTCCTACAAACCCATCTCCTTCCCCCCCCCCTCCCCTAACCTTTGAATACATAGTTCAACTTAAGCCTATGATATGAAACCGCTAACCAACTCACTAACATAACTGGTTATGTTCAACCCTTGAGAAACGGTTGCCACTCTTCCTATTACCACCTAATGTTACCCAGTTCCCTGCTATGATACCTCGTCCAATCTGGTGGCCTGCGAAGAGGAGGGATGAGATAACATACCCAAGAAAGTCCACTGGAGAATACTGCCACAGTCAGCGATTTGTAAGCTACACAGCCTACTTCACTTGACCACCTATTCAGTTTCCCCAAGCTATACCGTTTACCACCTCTTTCATCAACTGTGCTATGCTATACTTCTGTCCCAACCTATTTTGATCAAACTATAGGATACTTCAACACTGCCTAAGTACTGCATATTTCTGGCAGACAAAAAGCATAAGTGAATGCTAATAAACTCAAGGTGGTAAACTGCCGACACTGACGCCGAGGGTTCTATGCTGTGGAAGAGACAGCGAAAAGACGACAGGCAATCTTTTGTTCAGAGAACAATTTTCAATTCAGAATTTTTCCAATGCCTAAATGGATTAGTCAGTTGCAAAATAGGGAGAAAAAAATGACCGTCGAATATTCATTCATCCCTAGCTTCTTATCCGAAAAAAAGAAGGATATCGATTCACAAAAAAAAGGTCGCTCGACATCCCCAAAAAGATTTGGCGATTTTAGTGGAGAAACGATATGACTGAAACCCTGATTCGTCTGTCATTAAGCACCATTGCATGCTTCAACGTTGAACGCTGCCAGATACCGAAGACCTGAACTGCTGACCGAAAAGTTAGTTTCAGAGTGTCCTCTGCGTAGCACAGCTTTGCAAGCAATTATGCTATAGAGTCTGAACAGTAGAATTCTAGTAGCAATGACGTCGTGCTTCACAAAATCACTTCAGGTAAAGCAGTTTATTATGCACTCTTGCAAATATTCCAAAGAACGGATGTACGAGAAAAACTGTCACTTGCTAAGGCAAACACGCAATGCACTAAATCCAAGCGAACCATTTATTGCAAAACTTGACCGAAACATGGAGCTTCAGATCGCTCAAAAAGAGGATGAAGTTGAAATTATCATCTTCAACATGTATAACCTTGCCTTTGAAGGACAACAAAACAGAAATACCCGCAGAGAATACTTGAACAAAGCGACGTTTAGATTGCATTCTTTTTGCCAACGCTAAAAACAACAAACTGTCCACCCGCAAACACACACGCACAAACACAGGCACACGCATATGCACAGACGCACACGCGCACGCATCCGCACGCGCGAGCACGCTCACGCACACGCACATGCACACGCGCACACACACCCGCGCACACACACGCTGAGAGAGGGGCACAAATGAGGACCCTCCTTAGAAAGGCAGGTATGCAACACGGTGCCATACAAGATAAAAAATACGAGCGAAGGATGTCAGGCGTCATATAGAGGTACATCATTCCGCTGATGCTATAACGGACGCGTCGCAACGAACCGAAACCACTGTATATCGGCAGAGATGCCCAGCGGTTGATAGTGTTCCTGTTTTAAAAGCAGAAGGACGGTATCCCATGTAGCGAAATACCTCAGCGAATAATGAAATGCCTGTTGGATGATGCATAGCTGAGAAATGATGATTCGGGTTAATTTCGATGAATTTTTTTGTACGAGTCGCCGTTCGGCAAGCAAAGTTACATACTGACATATAGTTTACCTATTGCGTCATCTTTGAAACCCGCACCGTGTAGCTCCTGCAACAACAGTAACAGTTCTCAACAACAGATGAATGACGGCATCAGCAAGCACATTCGTAGCATAGGTATTCTGTCTTTAACCTCGCAATGAAACACTGGAAGCTAGCTGTTCGCCGCGCTGCACTGCGATGACGTAGGCTATGTGGAAATATGCGTTCATGCTCTCTTAAACCTCGCACGCGTACTCCGCCTAGTGCGCAATACCTGGGCAGTTACTACGTCCATAAGTTCGCGGTTGCACGTACGAATTAAAGTAATGTATATTAATGTAAGACAACATAGTGCAAGAGAGCAAAATCATTTAATTCGCTGAAGTCTGTCGAAGAGTCCCGCGATATTTTTTGGATGCAAAATCTCCAAGGGTTCTCTCGATGCTTTTGCATGTTCGGTGGAGCCTTTTGTTCCGAACTGCCTCGCCTCTTTCCACTTATTTCTTCGCCTTTGCAGAATACGATTTATCTCCACTTATATACGGTCCGAATTCATATCAAAACAGTTTCGTCCCACATATAAGCAATTGCGCCCTAAACCGCACGAACGCGAAATGGATCTCCTCTGCAAACGAAAGCCGTTGTACATTATTTATGCAATAATTACTTTTTAGCCTCGTCGATCAGAAAGGGCAGAAATTCTCCGTTGTTTCAGTGCACTCACCGTCGTTTTCTCCACTCACAAATACTGAAAATCCGCAAATCCTCTAATGGGCAAGAGGTCCGAGTATGTCTGAGCCAGTCGGAAAACGCTGATCCATTAATCTATGAAATTAGTTCACTCTCATTTCATCTGGTCGATTTGGGAACACACAGTTGGCAGTGCAGCTTGTGGACCAATGAGGCAAAATCAATCGATTACGTTCCACCAGAAGCGCTAACTATTTTTTGTGGTGCAACCAGACGATAGGCGAACGGCTTCTAGAAGCAGTTTTTTCTTTTCTTTCCTTCTTTTTCTTTTTTTTTTCGTTTAGTGAACATGCCTTTAATCACTCTGAAGGTCCTAAACCATCTGCAGTTTAGATTGCGTTCAAATGAAAAACAAGGGTTCACAGTACCGATGATTTTGTAGGATGCTATATTGACAACGTTTTGGCAGAATTGTTGTCGTCAAGCAATGTACACCGGATATGCGATCATAAGTCACGTGACAAGTGTGTTAAATTTGCAATTTTTAACTGATCACTGGCTTGTGTTCTACGTTAGGGTACTGTTGTTTAAAAAAAAAAAA